>JAQBSW010006111.1:0-51412 GCA_029291075.1 Eudiplozoon nipponicum
TATTCGTAACTGTTTTTCAAAAATCACTAGCGTTTTGTTACGGTTTTATTCCTTTACCTATAAAAGCTAAATGTTAAATTATTTAACATTTTAGTGATTCTGGCTTCGTTAAGTTAAATTTATTAAGGTGGGTTTTTATGTTTTTATATAATCATTATTTATAAATTTAAAAAAATATAATTCTGTATACTTGCGCTATTTGGGAGTTCTTTTTTCGCATATCCGCGAAGTAGTTAACGCTAAATGGTGGCAATTTAGTTACTAAGTCAGCCTCAGTTATTATTTATAACTTCTTTAAAGATAAAGGATAAAACGCGTTAAAATTAATTAATTAATGAAAAATATTAATTATAGATCTTCATTACCTTATCCTAGTTGTGCCCACCAAGGTGTTTGCATCCACTGTCTTCAATTTGACTCCGAATATTTCGACTTCCTGTTTTGGAAGCCTTTTTCAACGGAATTCGAAATATTCGCAATGAAATTGAAGACAGTGGATGCTAAAACCTTGTTGATCCCAAGAAAGATTAGGTAATTAATCTATTCGCTGTCGTGCAACATGTTTCTTTCAGACATAGCCCTTGGTGTTTTGATATCATGTTGCATTTAAGCCAGCTCAAATTTTCTCTTGCGTTGTACTTTAGGAACATTTATTGGGCATTTTTCTCATACGTATTGCTTAGAAGTTTAATTTTGCTGAAACGGGTTAATCGGAATAACAGTAACAATTGCTTAGGTATTTCAAATATCAAAAAGATCTACAGGATTGTAGATTATAAAATGTTTCGTCGAAGCTGACAACGGTTTTGTTCACCTTTCAATTAGTTATGAGAAATCTGTTTTGAGACTACAAATAATTTTTATTAAATAATACTATGATTATTCAAATGACCTATCAGTTCTCTTAGTGAATTATGGTACGTTTTAGAATTGCGAATTTCTATTATTTAAAATGCTTACTAATAGAATTATTCATTTTTGAACTATCTATGGTTTAAAAGGACGAAAAATTTTGAAACTGAAAACAATTGGAGTTTAGCCCGTGTTAAACTCAGCACAGATCAGGTTAAGTCTTTGGTTTAAGCGGAACAGGAAGACAAACAAAGGCAGCTAGAATTCAACCATGCATATTTTGGCGTGAGATCTAGACAATTACCAAAAAAAATTAGCATTGCCACCCGCCTTCTTCATACTTATACCTGGAAATCATGCATGCTTTACGGCTTTTTACGACACCGTCGAAATTATTGTAAAAAAGTCACAATAAATTAACAAAGGTAAACTAACAGTGATGAAAATAATAGATTACAAAACGTTAAGACCCGATCACAGATGTGGCATATCGAAACAATTATTGAATCATTGACCCGAAAACATTACAAGAGAATATCGTCAAATACTTGATGTTTTATGTATCGTGGAACAATATAGCAAAGCATTCAAAGAAACATTATAAATGAAAAATACTTTTTAAAGGACAGTAATAATATTTTTCTATTTCTAAAGCCTCCCAGTCACACAAAATGTTGTTGCAGACCTATAAAAAGCGTGTCTTCATTAGACGTTAATTAATATTACAGTAAAATACGAAAATCATGTCGGTAGAAATAAAATCACTTCGCTATAACGATGCCTAATGTAATCCAGCGCACATTAAATAATTAAATTATACGCAATGAATTCTAGCTAAGACTAGGCTGAAATAGACAAGAATATGATATGTTGGTGCATCCTGTAAGTAAGTATTTCAGCAGGTAGTTTTAGAATAAGCATTAATATCTAGAAGCAGAACAATTTAATAGAATGAAAAATAGAGGAACAACTGGCCAACCAAATTCCCAAGTGAGGTAATTTACATAGACTTAAGTTCCAAAAACACGATCAGAAAATAAAGGTATACTCGACGACCACTTTTCCCTTAGCCTTAATCTAATTATGGCAAACTTCACTTTCCTGCACCACTAGCGGTATCTTATTTTAGAACGTATTCATGTGACCCATGAATATGGGACAGTGACACACAGTTGGATCGCATTATGAAAAGCAGACGTTAATTGTCTTCCGTTAAGGATACGGGAGCGTATGTATGCCAGAATTGGATTGCTCTTCCGTTTAACGTGACCACCCGTATTCTGTCCGAATATCCGTGTCTTAAATTCTGATGAATTTGTGCAGAATGTTATAAGCGATGCATGAGCTATTATTTGGCCACCTGTGACATCAGCCATTAGTATACCAAGGTGCATCTGTAGTGCTATAAAGAAAACTTTTATGCTAGTCTTGAATAATTTTCATATGCTGAAACCTCCGAGTTTGTTTGTTATTTCTACGTATACCAAACCTCTTCAAATTGCGACATCGTCTGCATTCTGGTGTGTAAGCTTCACAAGATGTTTATTTTCAGCGATTCATCCAATAATGAATGACACTGGCTTAATATTGATAATGAATTGGAGGCAACATCAAAGCGTAACAACTTATATGAACTGGACGCCAAGAGCGGACCTATTAACAATGATTAATCTGCCACGGCGTGGTTATCGATGAAATCCCTCCTAGGAATTGTTACAAGATAGACATCTAAATTCCTACTTTTGTTAAAACAAAGAAAAATTGCGGTTTTTAATGGATTGCAAAGCCCCCAAATCGATGGCTCTCCTTCTGCATTTTTGATGTTCTGTGATAAAGGTGTTCAGAAATATCTGCGCAATCCCAGTATTGCAAATTGTATGAAGTAGTGCGTCCCAACACTGTAGAAAATTGCCGTTGTGATGCCAATCTCAAAAAATTGGGACACTAGAACACTTGCCAACTATCGTGGTATTGGTTTGCTTTGTGCTGCATTGACATTCGCCACTGCTGTTATCCTAAGAAGGATTCGCTTAGAGTGATGGAAACAATCTAGGAAAATCTGGTGGGGTTTTGATCGGGAATTGCTTTGCAAACGAAGTTCATGCCATCTGCTGCATTTTACAATTGTGCCATCGGCATCATCAGCCAACAATGGCTGCTTAATCAATTGATGAGTACGTAGTCGCTCTAAATTCTGCCTCGCTTGAATGTTTATAGGGAACTTCGCTGAAAGACGGCTACTCCTACCGAAAACATACACGGTATCAACAGTGGTTGCCAAGTCAGTAAATGGTAACAACAAAGTAGATTTTCATGTTTGTTAAAGTTCACCAAATTGAGAATAACAACTATTTCTGAACACGTGTTTCTCCAACAACGCTATTCACTCTGACCTTGATCAAAATCAGTTAAAACATTTCTGACCAGAGGGATAAAACAAAGACAGCAAGAATGGAACGTATGTTCTCTTGCAAATACTGGACTCGGCAACCATAGTGTTTGTACTATGTACCTTTTCTGCAACCATAGTTTTCGTATGAGCTTCTGACACAAAAGCCATATTGCTGGTACCTCATGCAGGCTTGGTATTTATTAATATATAGTGAGTTAGCTTTGAAGTCGCATTGTCGAATACTTTACATGAAGTTAGCTTCACTATTGCAGGTTTATACTTTCATATTGGAGATTATACTATTTAATATTCACACATTTCTCATCCAAATATATTTTTGGTATAGGGCGTAATACTGGCTCCTACTGATGAGTCGCCAGTAAGTACGAAACGTATGTGCACGAGATTAATTGTTCCGTTAATGCTGTTTTTGTTTTATCCTTCTAGTTATTTTCGAACTACTTTTTTATTTGTTAGACAAAACCTAACTCACGATTACAGTTACGAAATCAATTGACAAATTTTGTTTGGACTAGTCATTTGATTAAATAACTTAAGTTAATATTACTGTTAATTACTCTCCTATTCTATTCGATGCATTCATATATATATATATATATATATATATATATATATATATATAAATATATATTTTCCTATCTATACATGAGAAACAATACAAGGTCATATACAAGCATACGAAGTTTTAGTAATTTGTTAAATATATTTCTCATGCTAGTGAAAATTCTTATGCGTTTCTGAGCTCACATCAAATATATCTATTAAACATCAACTTACACAATTAAACGAACAACTTACACAACCATATAACTCGATAAATGAATTATTTAGGACTTATGAAACAAGTAAGGCTGTAGGATGTTGATTTACGATGTGGCAATATTAAAGAAATTTTATTCGTTATTAGCGCATAAATGTGATGAGATGAACATGATGACACCAATAAACAAATGCGTTCAAATAACGAGTGTTTTTTAATAAGAATGTGTAAAAGGAGAGAAAGAGTGAAGATATTTGATGTTATCGCGAAAAGGCCTTATGCAGAAATGGCTAGTCTAGTCAAATTTAAGAAAAATTATTAAGGATTACTTATAAAGTGAAATGAAGTTTAAGTGTCACGGTTAAGCGAAAGTTAAATAATCACATGCAAACAACCTCTAAAGATTATTCGAAGCAGTGTGGTAGGTGTTACCTTAAAATGTTGAAAGAATAAAGTCGGATATGATAGTTATTTTTTAACGATTTTAATATCTTACTCTCAATATTTAATACATACTATTCCTCTAATCCTCCTTCTATGCTAATCGACAGTGCTTCTTTGAATTTTGAGCCAAGCGATTTTTCAACTGCTAAAATGTTCATAATATTAATCCTTGATTTTACTTCAAATTATACTCCGAATAACTTGGTCAATCTTCTGCATTTTTATATTGAGATGCGCTTTCAAACATTCAACATGTCTGATGAGCAGTTTCTTATGGCTGACTTGCTAAGTCAGATCTCTGAATTTGGCCATGTTTACGTACTGTTTTATTTTCGCCTTTTATTATCATAATTTGGCGCATATTTTCCCTCACACACCAGATTGCACTATTTGCATAGTAGTTAATGTACCGCCAAAATGGTTAATGGTTATATACTTTTCATTCAATGTCGTAATTCACTATATAGGGAGCGTCATTTTAAATATATTACTGAAGGTTTATTTCTTGCCTAATTTGGAATCTGATATTATCACTGTCTTATGGTCATCTTTTTGTCTTTACAGCTTTACTTTTACCTATTCCTATTAAAATTTATCTATAGCTCCATAAATAATCGTATCTTTTAATTCCTGTAAGTATCAATTGTTACAGGATATTTCTTTATCTCTTCTCAATACCTCTTTTCTATATTTCGATTAATATACAGATGACCTCTTCATCTCATAAATTTGAAGACATTTCTTTCTACCATCGGGATGATTCTTGTAACAATGAATGTGGTTACACAAATAACTATATTTCCTATATGCATTTTTTTCATTTCCGATCATTCAATCTCAAGTAATGTTATTTCCACCTTAGTTTTATTTTCCAACGTGAACTGCAGTCAAATAATTTCGTTACCTAAATTAAGGAATTTCATCAATTCATCAGCACTACGTCGCAAAATGGCAAAAACTTTATCAAGGATCCTCACAAGCAAACACGGTTTGAGAGGTGTAATTTACATAATACTTTTCTCGATTACTTATAAATAACACAATAATCAAGGTTGGTGTCTTGTGTCCAGATAAAGCACTGACAATTGCTTAATTAGTACTAAAATCTGGATTTCTATATTTTGATTTCAGCAGAATAGTCCCATAAGAATTCAGATTTCACGAGACGTATATCATTTCGGACAACAGAAATGTATTTTTTGTCGAAGTAATTTTTTTTGGATATATTGCCTTTAGGAGTTATGCGCATATGCTATACCAACGGACAGGTTTTTTGGTTATTCAATCTAAATCCGAATAAACCCAAAACGTGGTCGTCTTGACTTCTTCATGCTTTGCACTAAATTAGATGAACTACAAAGAGAATTGATAGGACGTAGCCTACACTATAGATGTCAGATCATAAGGGCCTTTCGAATTAAATATTATAGATTGAAAACTTGCTATACAACAGAATATGTAGATCACAACAATACTAAATTTCTTGTTCATGTCAGGTAGGGCGTAAAGTGGATATTCTTATAGTCTATTATTATGTGAGATTTTAACAATGAGTTGCATAGAACAAATTCCCTAGAATTTCAAGCAAAATTTTAAAATAAAAAGAAAATCGACGAAATAAATTTTGATTGTGTTCAAAACTTAAGCAACTTCAATTGTAAATTCCGAAATGCTGCTCCCTTTGGAATACAATTATTCTGGTGAAGTTTTCAATTGCGTTAGCTGAAAAATTTTCATTCAATTTTATATTTTTGTTTTATTCTGGCGGAAAAATATAAAGAGCGTGCAAATAAATGACACCAAACATGGAAATAGTGATGCTTCGATGGCGCAGCCTGTCAATAGCTCACATTTGGAATTTTCTCGGGTCATCAATGACACAACCGCAATTGGCGCTGCACCTGGTGAACATCTAAGAAAAGGAACAACCTTCCCGCCAACTCAGTCAAAACTTTCGCTTACCACAGACTACATTCAACAATCAAGTGTTTGTCTACCACAAATTGACTATGCCTTGACAAATCCGGCTTATCTGGGTGTAGACGTGGGTCGCGATTCTCTATACAATTGTCAACATGATACGTTAATTATTAGTCAAAGTAATAATCATAACAAAGAAACGGATCCAGCAAACCAAGAACAGAATAAAGAGGTAAGTTGCAAAATATATTTTATAAAACTGAAATCAAAGTAGTTGCTGCATTTGTGTTCACTACCGAACTTTAATGTAGATCATAAACACAATCAGGCTATGAGTATCCGTCAACACTAACAAACTAAAAGTTGTGCATGTACAGAACCCTACATTAAACAGTATGCATTTAATAAAAACTTCTGCCGTTTTACATATATATTTATGAATAGAATTACAATTTGATGCGGAATTTAGTTGTCTCTTTAAACTCCAAGTTTGTGTTGCTGCTCGGAATTAAGAAAAATGATTTATGTGAACCATTAAAACATCCAAATGTTCGAAAATTCAGTATCAAAAGCGATTTCTGCTAAATTAATAATTGTAAAATTAATTTTTGCTTTAGCCATCACATAAAACTACGCTGTTTGATGGAAAATGTAAAATAAATTCCCCTTTCAAAACCATTTTATCATGTTTTACAATTATTAATTACGTTTCATGCATTATTTTTAAAGCATTATTTTTACAATTCAAGTACTTAATCAAATGCTGGTTGCGCGTGCGGTGATAAAAATCATTTAAATCAAGGTTGCGATCTTAATATAAACATCAGTCCAATTACTTATATACATTTGTCAGTAAAAAATAAGAATTTTATAATGTAGAAAGGAAAATTCATCAAGTAGACCCAATTCATCGTTGTTGAGAACTCTTCATGTATGATATTGAGTTTGCTGTAGACAGGGCTCAAATCTGCTACGGGGTCTATTGCTCTAACCACTGCCTCCCTTCTGCACACTTCAATATCCTTTTTTATATACTGACTAATTTTTCTTTGTTAGCCTTTCCTTTAAGTGGAAACTAAATAGCATCTATTTAGACTGAAAGGTCCAACTAATCATATGCAAACTGTTATTGTGGAATAAATACCACGATACCTGCGGAAGTGGTAAGGAATTGAACAGCTGTATAATTAAGCAAATAGTCTTTGCGCGGACGGTTATAGCGATTATTTAAATAACGGTTTCGGTCTTGATATAAACACCAGTCCCATCACACTGGATGTATTACTTTTTATACTTTATACACTGCTTAGTTTAAATGTAAAATTTTATGTATATAACGGGACTGGTGTTCACATCATGATTGCAACTTTTATTTAAATAATTATGACCGCCCTCGCAATCAATGCTTGTTTAATTGTATAAATATTCGATTCAATACCAATTTCTCAGATATCTTTGTGTACGTTCTATAATTACAGGTTTTCGTGGTTGCTTGGAATTTTAGGTCTAATGAAATGCCATATAAACATCATCTATAGGAAAAACTAATCATGCAAAATAAATAGTATATAACTTAAAATTATTTAGTGTGCAGCACGGTGGCTCAGTGGTTTGGACAACAGTTTTAAAGGTAGACGTGCCCAGGTTGGAGCTCTTTCCGCGGCAAAATCCTGGATAGTGTCTGATGAGTGCCGAGTAAGGAAGAAACTGAAATACTATATGAATTGCCTTTTCTACGCTATACAACTCTATTTTTTCTGAAAAATGTACGGACGTAACAGGTCAAGTGTTTATATTAATAGTGCAACCTTGATTATTGTAATTGTTGTCACCGCCCGCGCAACCAATGTTCAGTTAATCATAGAAACTTGCATTTAATTACGACTTCCACAAGTAGTATGGTGTCTTTTCAATAACGACAGATTAAGGATGGTTGCGACTTTGGGTCTAAATGGATGCCATATGTACTCCACCTAAAAATGAAAAAATGACTAACCAATTTACATTAGTTATTATATAACTGTTTAGTGTGCGTCAGGGCGGCTCAGTGGTTAGAGCACCAGATTCCGAAGGATACGTGCCCAGGGGCGAGCCCTGTCCGCGGCTAATTCTGGCCAGTATGTGACGAATGCCAAATAAGGACGAAACTGTTCTACTGGATGAATTGCCTTTTCTACACTATAAGTTTCTTACTTTATACTAAAATTGTACGAACTTAACGGATCTAGTGTTCATATCATGATTACAACCTTGATTACTGTAATTGTTATCACCTCTCGTGCAACCAATGTTCCTTTATTAATATGTATAAATTTGTTTGAAAACTAGGCGGTTGCTTATTGTCCGGTTGAAACGCCTCACATGTTTTATAACATTAATCCCTGAAGGTAAAATATGTGGATGACATACTTATTAGTAGCATTTACGAAAGTCTTATTAGCACCGTAAGACTTTCATCTAATACTTCAGCACATTCATTTAAAAACGTCTAAAGTACTACAACGCAGCTAGTACAAGAATATTTAGTTATATCGATATAACATCCTAGCTAACTAATCTATCACTTTATGTTAAACTATATTTCTGAATTATTTCTATGAAATGATAAGTAATAATTAATGTGTGGTCTAAAGAATAGGAAGATTTATTAGTTCTTTAGCAAAGAAATTTCGACATCATATAAGTTGGTGAGTTTTTGGCATTTCCAATCATCCTTAGTGGTTCATCTTCTTTTTAAATTTTCATTGAACTATACACCCTATGTCGAACGGCATCTCATTTTAAAAGTTAGTTGCCATGCGTCTATTTCGTTTTCTATGACAAAATAATTGTATGTAACCTAGCCTTAGTTTTACCTTGTAACTTATCAGAATGGTTTTAAAGTATCATTATGTACGTCTGGCAAATGATTTAGTAGTTAAATACTGTAGCGGAGAACTGTTATATATGCAAGTATGTATTAGGTGTTGCGCAACTAGTAATAAATTAATTCAGTTGTGACCAGAAGGATAAACCAAATAGAGCATGAACGGAAAGTATAGTCTCATGCACATTCGTTTCGTGCTTAGTGGCGACTCATCAGTAGGAACCGGTATTACGCCCTTTAATCACTATATATTTTGGGGAGGAATGTTGGATAATAGGACGGTGCAATCTTCTAGACGATTGTACAAACCTGCAGTAGTGAAGCTTACATTATATAAAGTCTCGACAATTCGACTTCAACACTAACTCACTCTATATAATATATATACCGAGTCTGTAAATTATACTAACACTAAGGCTATTGTGTTAATAACCGATACCAACATTATAGTACCGAAAAGGTAAATGGTACTAACACTATAGTTTCCGAGTCGGTACATGGGGCCAACATGATGGATATCAATGGATGCTAAAGTTCACCGAAATTGAGAATTCGAAATATTTCTGAACACCTGATACTCCAGTAAATCCATACACTCTGGCCTTGATCGATATCAGTTATCACATTTCGCGGTAAGCATGGCATCATTCAATTCAATATATTACAGTTAAATACTGTTTGTTGCGAAGATCTAATATATATATATATATATATATATATATATATATATATATATATATATATATATATATATATGCAAGTATGTATTAGGTGTTTCGAACCTAGTAACAAATTAGTTCAGTTGTGACCAGACATAAACCAAAGACAGCATGAACAGAAAGTATAATCTCATGCACATTCGTTTCGTGCTTACTGGCGACTCATCAGTAGGAGCCGGTAGGCGAATGTGTAAACCTGCAGTAGTTAAACTAAAATTATATGTTGCTTCGACGATATACAGAATCGGTATATATACTATATTGAGTGAGTTAGTGTTAAAGTCGCATTGTCGAAGACTTTATATAATGTTAGCTTCACTATTGCATGTTTATATATTCGTCTAGGAGATTGTACCGTCCTATTACCCCACATTCCTCACCCAAATATATTGTGATTAAAGGGCGTAATACTGGTTCCTACTGAGGAGTCGCCAGTAAGCACGAAACGAATGTGCATGAGATTATACTTTCCGTTCATGCTGCTTTGGTTTATCCTTCTGGTCACAACTTACCTAATTTGTTACTAGGTTCGCAACACCTAATACATAATTCATTTAGTACTTTGTTCTTATTTTCCGAAGGATGGATTTTACTTCCACTGTCCATATTTTCACACTTTTTATTTCTAAACTATATTTTGGGATCATTTGTCCAGTGGTAAATTTTATTTAAATGTCTTCATTTGTACGTACTGACAGATGACAACATTAACTGAGTTTTCACTTGATTAAATTGTGGAATATATTTAAATAAAACTAAAAAAATTACTTTCAATTCCTCATCGCACACAGGATAATTCTTTTACTCTTACTCAGTTACATTAAGTATTCAAGATGACGTCAATGTTTAGGTTGATGGCAAATTAATGTAAGTGCACCAGTTGCAAATTCCTGCCATAGTAATCGCTGTTTGTTGAAATTAATAAGCTTAATTAGGATGAGGTCTAAATGAATGAATGTCAGAATTTTAAAAAATTTCCTTCTCAAAAGAATATCATAGTTGTATTTAAAAGAAAAGGTGATATTTGACGTAACGGTTCATTAATACGTGTTACACTATAAGGTGGCCATACGATTCTTTTTTTTTCTATCTGACATCACGTATTTCAAAGTATGATTAAATTTATATATGGCATGCATCAAAGTTGCTTCTATTACATTTAAAAGATATTTATTAGCACTGAATAAGTCTCAAAGTCTACATAATTCATTCTCCCTATGTTGTATGTCTCTAAATGCTTCTTAGAGTCTTTGATTTTAATAAATATTTTTCCATTAATAAGGATACCCGTGTAATTATCCTTCCATTCAGCATCACTTTCTAATTTTGGGGCATTTCTAATTAATTTTACATAGTGAAATGGTAATTAACGTGAGTTATTTTGAGTCGTCTATGTGAGTTCACTCACTTGATTACCTAAGCTTATGAAGTTTAATGTATAATCCTATCGAACATACAATTTGGGCTAGTATGTATTAGGTGTTGTGCACCTAGTAATAAATTAATACAGTTGTGACCAGAAGGATAAACCAAAGATAGCATGAACGGAAAGTATAGTCTCATGCACATTCGTTTCGTGCTTACTGGCGACTCATCAGTAGGAGCCGGTATTACGCCCTTTAACCACTATATATTTTGGTCAAGAATGTTGGATAATAGGACGGTACAATCTCCTAGACGAATGTGTAAACCTGCAAAAGTGAAGCTAACATCATATAAAGTCCACGACAATGCGACTTCAACGCTAACTCACACTATATAATATAATACCGAGTCTGTAAAGGATACTAACACTATGGCTATTGTGTTAGTAACCGATACCAACATTATTGTACCGAAAAGGTACATGGTACTAACACTATGGTTTCCGAGTCGGTACATGATACCAATCTGATGAATATCAATTTATGCTATAGTTCACCGAAATTGAGAATTACAACAATTTCTGAACACCTGTTACTCCAGTCAATCCATACACTCTGGCCTTGATCGATATCAGTTATCACATTTTGCGGTAAGCATGACATCATTCTATTCAATATATAAGAGTTAAATACTGTTTGTATCGGAGAACTAATATATATGCAAGTACTTATTAGGTGTTGAGAACCTAATAACAAATTAGTTCATTTGTGACCAAGAGGACAAACCAAAGGCAGCATAAAGAGAGTAATACCGGCTCCTACTGATGAGTCACTAATAAGCAAGAAACGAATGTGCATGAGATTATACTTTCCATTCAGGCTGCCTTTGGTTTCTTCTTCTGGTCACAATTGAACTAATTTGTTACTAGGTTTGCAACATCTAATACATACATGTATATATATATATTAGTTCTTCGTAACAAACAGTATTTAAATGTTATATATTGAATGGAATGAGGTCATGCTTACCGCGAAATGTGATAACTGATATCGATCAAGGCCAGAGTGTATGGATTTACTGGAGTAACAGGTGTTCACAAATTGCTGTAATTCTCAATTTCAGTGAACTAATGCAACAGACAATATTAAGATGTGTTTGAGTTTGTCCTCTCTAAAAGGAGATCCTATCATCCTGCGGGATAGGGCAAAAGATTGATGAATTTAACTTAGGTTTCAAAACTCTAAATTCTAACTCGCATCTCTCAGATGAGTCTTCAATTAAGAGAGTGTTGGGGAGCTTTCTGCCGAAAAATTTAAGTGACTGGGGAAGATTGTTAATAAAAAGAACCTTAGCCTCATGATCAGAAATATTGGTTTTATAACAACGTTTTCGCAATTTCTTTAAAATTTCAATTGAACCAAGGTTTGGCAAGTCTAACGGCGCATATTTATTTATTATCTGTTCAGTTTCAGTGGGACACAGCAAAGATTGTGCTTCATTTGGAGGCCAAAAATAGGATTGGGTAGTGTCCAAAAGGCCTCAAGCAACGGATAAATCCGTTGCTGCAATTGTGAAGGTAGATTAGCGAAAGCTTTTGACAATTTTTTATGACTCTCATAATCTGGAAACGGAGAGAAATAGGAAACTACGCGCATAAAGAATTGTTCACTATCTTCATTCAAAACAGAAACATCAATATCTAAAATTGTAACTGACATTCTAACAATCTTACGGGATCTTAAATTCATAAATTGATAAGCCAGATTCAATATATAAAAAGACATGAAACAAAACGCTTACCGAAATCTGTTTCCACAGTTGAACTTGACGAATTCAAAATCTCCATGATGAGCACAGAACACAGATGAAATTAGTTCTTTCAAAAAATCACAAGTCACAGTTCTGCACATTCTAACAATCAATGTTCTTTCACAGAATTAAAAAAAATTCTGCGTACACATTCTAGTTTGGCACACGAGTTCACAAAGTTGTACAGTTTTGTACGTAGGAGAAAATTTTGAATAGAACGCATTCCCTCAAAAAATTCCCAACAAATAAATTTCCCACAAGACCACAACTTTAGAAAGATTCAAAACCAGATTAAAATGTGGTATATTCTAACGTCAATTTACTGTCCACCTAAAAAATAAAATGAAAAAGATATACTGTCGATTTTATTTATGGCAAATTTTTTGTGATTTGCTATTAAGTCTAGTAAAACAGTATTGTTCTCAGTATCTTGGAACGGTGGTCAATTTGTAAACGTCCCGGCTTCAAGTAACAAAGTCAGTTAGGTTCCAAAGTGGCTGAGATTATTTCTGTTGGTGAGTCCTTGTTAGGGCCGGTATTGCGTTCTCCGGCAAATGCCGAGAAAGTTATTTAGTGTAGCAGTGTCCAGAAGTACTCCTAGACACTTGAGAACAGCTCTGGGTGACTGGCTGTTGTTCCTTCTGTTTTGACGTTGACATCAGTGGCGAGAGACTGTGTGATGGCTGAATAATGGCTCATTTAAGATCTGCAGTAACTGGCACACGTGAAAGTCCAATAAGTATATGTTGCTCGGTCTCACCAGTTGTGCAGCAACAAGATTAACGTGACTGAAATTGACACTGTGAAGCATGTCCAAATGTCGGCGAATTGTTCTTGAGCCATTACAATAGTTTCGAGATTTTTATGTCCAAAGATATGATCTCTCTTTGTTCATTAACAGAAGCGTATTCTGAGAGAGTATTTATTGTTGGTGGTCTTTAACAGGGTCAGAAAAACTTTTACTGTAAAATGCATTGGAAGTTTATGAATTTTGCAGTGACGATAGTATCTATAAATCTTTTTAGACACTTGCTTTGTGTTCCGGTTCATCGGCTGGTTTTACTTTTGTTTAGATGCAATGGAATTCGTAGAATTGTTGAAGCCGGATTTGTGAGTTGCTTTTTGAAAGCTAAGAGTTGTCTTGTTGAAGATCTGCGGAAACACCGAGTTGGCTGGCACACGTATATATTCGATTTATAGATTATCGATTACGTATGAATCGTTTTGCAGCAACAAGAATATTTGTGCGATTGAAGACTAAGTGACAAGATAACAGAGCGTGGTAAACGTAAATCCAGAAGTCGGGTTAAGCACACATTCAAGAGGAGAAAGCAATAGCATTTACACGTAGCGAACAGAGCAGAGAGTGTGGTGCGTGCTTATTGCATCGTGCTTATATAGATGCGATGCCGCACGCAATTGACCAACGGCAATTTTTTGAGTTTTAATTGGCTCAGCCTATTGAAATTTGAATTTGATTTCGGCAATATGTCGGCAAATTATTCTAAGCCGTTGCACCACTTTCCTCTCTGAGAAACGAAAAGGTAAAAGAAAAAAATCCTCTGGGCGAGGCTTGATTAGTAATGTAGGGAAGAATTCGAAACTAGTTAAGAAACTGGTTATTTTTCTGTCCATATTTAAACAAAAATTACAGTAATACTATGCTAATTCATACTTGTTGATTGCTTCAACAATGATATGATACCAATTAACAACTAGTAACTGCTACAGAGCTTGTTAGCTAAAGTGGCCGGTCAATCTGCGTGAAGCGAAATAGAGCAGTGTGATATGCTTTGAGAACCGGAGCGTGAAAATTGCTAAGTGAATTGCCACAATAATTGCCAGGTTTAAGTTTAAACCTCGGCAGGCTGGATTGCCGTCAATGAGGAATAATACAATGTCCTAGGAAATCAACAGGTGTAATTGCAATCTGCGTCCAGTCACAGTTGAACATGAGTCCGTGATTGGATAAGTGTGAAAGAACATTTCGAAAATGCTTGGCGTGAGATTCTAGGTCTGAAATGAAAACCATTATTTCATCGAGATATAATATACAGTAATCGCCATCGTCGAAGAAAATTTCGTTCATGGCTGAAATGGCTGACTAGCATACATGAGACCAAAAGAGATGTACAGGTATTCAAGAAAGTTAAAACGTTTTATGGCGCAACCAAGATGTGATGATAAGCTTGTCTCAGGTCAATTACTAAAAATTAATTGCTACCGCTGAGTTTTCCAAGCAAGGTGTTCATAATTGGAACGTGATGTGCATCGGATTTTGGTCACAGAACTTAGCTTGCGATAATCTCCACAGGCTTGGTACGATCTGTTTGATATGAAAATTAAGTGCAACGGTGATGCCCATGAACTTTTCGATGGTCTGATTATTCCCTCTTATAATAGTTTTGAAAAATCCTCTTCAGCAGTTTTCAGTTTAGCAGAGGGAAACGGTCTCTTTTTGTGTGCAATAGGTTGTTCTGTTTTGAAGATATGATGCATCGTATTGGAGACTCGTAGCTCTGAATTTCTGAGATCGAATTTCGATTTATTCTCGATCAGCTGCTGATATCTCTGGAGAAGGATGCACTGGGGTTGGTTGAATGACCTGTAATTCCAAATTTTCAAAGGCAAGTGTCGAAAAACTTTGCTTAAGTCCTGTGAAGTGGTCAATGACTTTTTTATTAGCAATATCAGCTATGAGTCAATATTTTAACAAGAATTCAACGCCTATTATGTTGTGGGAGACCTTGGTGACGATGAAGTTGTGAGAAAATTCACATTATAAACTTATAGTGTGAGTGCGATGCTGGCAACCATAAGTTGAAATTGGTTTCTCTGTAGCTGCTGCTAGTAGAATGCTTAGAAACATCTCAGCCATGGAATCACCCTTGAGAACTGAAACTGTTACATTAGTGCCCACGATGAATTCTCCTTCGGTTTTGAAATCTAGAAGATGCAGAGGTTCATTAGGTTGTTTAAACGAATCATATAGGTAAATTGGCTGGTCACTGTGAATGGCATTATTGGTTTCGCTGTCTATGTGGCATATACGGCGTGGACGTACGGAGTCAATGAGAATGATGTTGGATTGTAGGTGATTGTTTTTCGGTGGCGCCGTTGATGACAGAAACTACGATTTTCTACATTCTGCACCATGTCTTTCGCGATCCTGACGTTTTACTGCACCAACTGTTTGAGTACTTGTCCTTCATTTTGGGAAATTGACACTCATTTGGGAATTCTTCCGAACGGCGAAGACAGACTTGACAGAAATAAAAACCCTTTAGGTGATTATAGCACCAGCTCCTTGGCGTGTATATATTGAAATATTGTTGGGATCTAGATCGCCGCTTATTATTATTACGTATCTGTCTCGGGAAAGTAGTTCGCGCGCTAACTTAATTGAGATCATATTTTCCTATGGCTAATCCCTCTTGAACTTTAGCCATATTTGCTATTGTTTTCTCTAAGGAAGCAATCCTACCATCCTGCAAGGAAGGACGAAATGATGACGTATTTAATTTAGGTTCTAATACCATAGTAGAAAGTCATCTACTGAGAGAGAGAGTTTGGGAGCTGTCTAGCAAACATTGCTAATGTCTGAGGAAGATTGTTAATAAAAACAACCTTAGATTCATGATCAGAAATATTGCTTTTATACCAGCGCTTTTGCAGTTCCTTTAAAATTGCGATGGAGCTAACAGTTGACATGTATAACTGCGCATACTTTTTTTATTATCTGTTCCGTTTCCGTGGGACTCAGCAAAGATTCCACTTCTCCTTGAAGGCCCAAAATTTTTATTTTTTCTTGTACATGCATATCTGTTTCATGTATTTGATTCTTTCAAAGCTGAAAATTGACAATAAATTATTGAATTGGCCAAAACATTTAATGCTCTATTGACATAGGCTACCAGAAAATTCCACATAAATGATGATTTCTATCCCAAAGTTACCGACACTACTTTCATCGCCATAACTCTTATCGGACTACCATTTGAGGCATATAGTTTAAAATCAACTGTAAGACAATATGCTTCCACCACATCTGACCTAACTATTTTTATATCTGCACCAGTGTCTATGAGATACTCCAGACCAAACAATTCATAACTAATAATGAATGTATTGTTGGATATTCCGGAAATGTTTTCAAGCTCATCGCTTAAGCAAAATCCTACCTTCTTGCCGTCTGTGCTTTTCCCTATTTTCCATTTATTTGACTTTGCCTTAAGTATGCCTTTTATAGGCACATTAAAAAGCCTTCGCAAAAGAATCCCCCCTCCGGCTCCTACTAGCGAGCGTCTTATGCTTTTCCTGGTAAGGAAATTCTCTCAGTCGGTTTTGTGCTTCATTTCCACCTTTGTCCACCTAAACGCGGATCTATGCAACCTTCTCCTTTGCACTTAATGCTTCGTCCATATTAACAATTTGCCCTACACCATCCGTGACTCCCTTGACGCCTAAAATTTCCATCCTGATATTGAAATTGCGAAAACGTTCTCGTTTTATCATCAATTTTTCGATTCATATTTGCAACTTCTCTTTCCAAGTGGCGCAAATTTTCCTGTAATGTCAAGATAGTTTCTGTATCTGCCCTGCCAAGCTGAAACGTAACTGATTCTGCTGTTACAGCATGAACCTACGGTTCCTGCTGTTTATACACACCGTCTAGTCCTCTGGATTTAGTTGGCCAATCAACATTCATTGTCTTAAAAATATCTAATGGCTGGAAGCTCAGCTGTAAAAATGGAATTTACCAGATCTCGAGATATATTCAATCCAGAATCTTTTGCACAAAGGCGTTCATAAAATTCTGATGAAAGTTGACGCCCCATCTTTTCTAGGCGCAAAAATTCACACAGTTCTGCCTACCTTCCCAGATGATATCTCCGTTGAATTTCAAACACAAAAAACTCAAATGCATTTTGCGGTTCTTCTTTAACAGTTCTCTGTCTAAAATTATCGACGGTACTTCTGAAACTTTCTGGAAATTCCATTTATTCTGCAACTAATTTCTCCATAAGTGTTAAAATTAGGTAAGATTTAAATAGGATTTTGGCATCTCCGACCTAAACTGAATGTTTTTCGGGTGTATACGGCTGTAAACTGATCATTTTTCAACTGGTTCGGTCGCCATATTTTGTAGAGGCTCCAGTCCACATCCATTAATTTCATGACTATGACTCCCTGTACCATGCTACCACTGTCATCAAATTTCAGATTAGCCTCCATGTTAATCATACTAAAATATATAATTAATTAATCAAGTAACAATTGAAGGACTGAGTACTTCTTACGCGTCCCTGCACCCAAGTATATAACCTGGAAAAAGATTAGACGAGAAAAGTAAAATAATTAAATAACCTGTTCCTGAACGATCCTAATATGCACAAATAAAAATGGAAACTCGTTTGTTTATGTTACGCACAATTCAAAAATTATATATAATATAAAGAATTTAAACAAAGAATGTTCTAGAAATTAAACGAATATTTTTTTAATGATATTCGTTCCAATCAGACACAGTGGTCTAAATTTATCAATAATTTTTATTTAATTTTGTCGGAGGAAATATCTTATAATAATAATAATAAATTTAAATGCACTTGTAGCTTTTAAAACTAGATAGATTTTGTTAAATATATTAAGGATATCGGTGGATTGGTTTAAGTAGTTGCTATTTCGTGTAGCGTAGTGTTGACTTGGGTGAGCAAAATTTGACAGTGATTGGCAATTTGTGATCTTATGAATGAATGATATGACTAGTGAGTGTCGGGTAAACCATAGTGGGAGAAGATTTGCCAGGAGTAGGCGCTCCCGATAGTTCTGGCTGAGAATGAATACGCGCTTTTGAAATCTAGAAGAAATCTTTTCAATAGCGTATAAGAGGTGTAGTGATTTAGAAAAATAGATACCAACGTGCGTGGTCGAGTCAACTATTTCGTTATCAAAAGAAAATTTTTCATTCGGAAGAGAACAGAATGAATCGGATGTAATGTTCATCAGACGAGTCTTATCGATATTTAGTTAAATAATGATTCTGCTGAGCTGCGAGTGTAGTGAAGATAGTTGCTGAGTGATAAGAGGTGAGGAAGGGTTGGCCGCTGTTGGGTTACTGAATACTATTACCATGTCGTCTGCATATTTGAACAGCTTGAATAGTTTGTCCTCAACCTGCACCTGTGCGAATGTTAGATTGAAAAGTATAGGACCAAATACAGAACCCGGGGGGACTTCAGATTGGATAAGGTCTGACCTCGAGTGACTATTTCCTACTTTATCACATGTGTATTGGTTTCGAAGATAGTAACTGGTAAGATTGGGGACGCTGCTGTATATGCCACTGCTCAATAAGAACTAATCAACTTCCAAAGATGGTAATGAATCAAATGCCTTAGCTGTATCTAGGAAAAAGAGAGTGCATTCATGACCTTTAGAAATAGGTTGTCTGGGAGAATTAATGCACTCTAATTAAAGGCGTCACAGGGTCGGCTAAACTCTTCCCAGTCAGTGAATCGCCTGAATGATTCAATGTTCTCTCTTTAGATAGATGATAGAAAAGGAATAGGAAAGGATACCTGTCAGTGGTCGTGATTAGGAAAAATCTCCCTAGATTGATCATTGTCACATCTTTGTTGGAGATGATACAATCGAGTTGTTTTTCCTCGGATTTAAAAGTGCACAAATTGATTTAGTGGGTTGTATGACTTTCTGATGTTAGATTTCGTCAGTTAGCCAGAAGAAATTAAAGGTTACTTACAACGATGTATTGATTGGAAGGCTGAGAGAAAATAGTGGGCATAAGTTGGACCCCACGATTGTTGTTGATTATTGAGAGATCCGAAAGTCTATAGGAAACGCAAAAAAATAAGATTTCATCTACAATCAGTAGCCGAAAGGAAAATAATTTGACGCCTAGTGAGTCAGATGTAGACAAATATTTATGCATGAGAGAAGATCGGAAATAAGCAGCCAGACCACCTATTGGCTAAAAGCTCTGTCACTTCGAAAAATTGTAACCAATGAAGAGGAAAAGATCATCGCAGTGTATGGAAGGAGACAACCACATCTCAACAAAAGGGCACTTATCTAGCTCATTTGAGGATAAAAATGCTCGCAGTAGTTTGATTTTGGCGTATGTGATCTTAATTAAAAATAAGAATTGTCATTGGAAAGGAAGTTAGACCGGGGAGGAAAATCGTGCGGGAGATTTCCGTTGGCGCCGAGGCGTGACCGAGGGTTTATAAGTGTCATTGATCGCTTGCTGATGAGAATGGAGCGGTCAACATCGATCTGGACATTCTTAGTCCCGCTTTTTTCAGGCAAATGTGTGAGTTGAGGGATTTGATCGCCGGAGGATGGCGGGTTTTCTGAGCTCGAGGTCCTGCTCTGAAGCAGCATTACGGAGATGGAAGTGGACAAGACCTGACCAGAAACTTGGTCTCCACTATCCTTGGTTGTGTTGGTATAGTTAGAAAAAAAAGATATAAGGGATGACTCGGTTGTCCACAGACCGTGAGGGTCTTAAGTTTTGACGGTTTCAGGACCTCTGCACCGGTCTTGATATTGATTGAACGTGAGGGTTTGGAACTGTCACTGTAAACTGGAGGAGGGAGTCTGTTTGTGGGGGTCATTATGCGGCGGGGACGGCCACGACAAAGCGGTTTGGCTTGGGTGTGTCGAGTTGGATTTGTGGTTTTACTGAATGAGCTAGTGGTTAAGAGGAGCTTTTCAAATTGGGAGGTGCTCAGCATGACGTGTCAGAAGGAAGGAGCGTCACCGAAAATGCCTACGTAAAGTGATCTGTGTTTTTTGGATTGCTCCAGCTAGGATAAGCGTCTCTAATTTCAGAAGATGGTGTGGTGACTGGCGGGGAGGTCCGTGCTTGTTCTGTTGTCCTGTGTAATCACGCTTTAATTTGACTTTGCCTGTCGATATTTAAGTTGATCAAGATTTTAGCTAATCAAACTCATCGTTGGACAGTCTTTTGTGAGAAGAATGCACAAAAAACGACATTTACTGGCAGAGACATCTCTTAGATTATAAAAGTTGTCTCCCAATTGATTGATCAGATCTGAGGCCAGATAATCTTTTGAGAGTGGAGAGTGCGGAGATTTGAAGTAAAGGTTGTGTTTGCTGTAATTGTGCAAAGCGACCGCCTTTGCTACGCCATTATAAAAGTCTTCGGCCTGACGCAACTAGGTGTGGGATGCAAATTGAAAATAAATCAGCTTTCTATATAAGGCTCCAAGCAATCCCAGGACATCTATATATATATATATATATATATATATATATATATATATATATATATATATGCATATATATATATATATAGAAAATTTTGATGAGATAAAAAAGAAAATTCTCAAAATATATAAATAAGTTCAACATGTAAGTGTTTTCCAGAAATGAGATAAAACGAGAAATCTAGGAAATCTAAAAATATAAATTAAACCCGATCTTAGTTCAAAATAATAGAAATTAACTGAAACGGTTTAGATCATTCCGCCGACATATGGCTAAATGAAATTCAAATTTTATTTCGCGGTACCAATTAAACCACGCAAAAATTTTCGTTAAGCAATGGCGTGCGACGTTGCGCTTGCACGAGTACATAAACACAATGCATTTACTATTCATCATCACACACTTGACATTTCCGTGAGATTGCTGGTGCTCTCCCTCTCTCACTCTACTTGACAGTTTACCTACACAGATTTCTGGACTTGCGTTTATCACGTTGTGTCACCTAGTCATTTTAATTGCAGTCACGCCAATCTTTTTGTCATACTTGATCGATTATCTATTAATCGGATTTCTACGTGTGCCAACCACCACGATGTTGCAGCAGACCTTCAACAAGACAATTCTTAGCCTTCACACAGCAACTCACCTCTCTGGTTTCGACAAATCTAATTATCCCGTTGCATCCACACGAAGAAACACCAGCCAATCAACCAGAGCCGGCCTCAAGTGTCTAGGAGTGCTTCTAGACACTGCAACACTACAAAACTTTTTCGCCACTTGCCGTAAAAACGCAATCCCGTCCCTGATAAGGGCCACATATTGTAACTGTATCTCATTATCTACGACCTGTTATGTATTTTGTAACGTCGCACGGCATTTATTTTCAGCCAGCGGCGTTTACACCACGAGCATGACAATTACAGCTGTTGTGACCTACAGGTTACTTTTAAGGCCATCTGTTATTGACTCAAAATGGTGGATATAATGCCAAACTGTACTACATACGTGGCACCAATTGTATATGAAACGTTGCACAAGCTAGTCATCTTAAACATGCTTGTGACTATTATAAGTTACTCATTCAAGCTACTCCCCAGATAAAATAAATTGACAATTAAATTAGTAGACATTTCGGCTTTTATTTTGCAAGTATTATTACAGTGTGTGTTTCTTTTATAAAAATTTTTATTTCCTTTTATTTTTGTTGGAAATGTGTATAAGCCTTTCAAAAATGAATATGTCGCCTATTGAATTTTGAGTTGGACGTTCCAGATATCTGACCCGGCATACTTTTCGCTGACCTTTGAATTGTTTCTAGTCGGTTTGTAATATTCTTAAGCTGCTTAACATAAGTCTGTCTATATATAATTTTTTCATAATAGATAATGATGCCTTACCTTCTATGTTTGCAGGATAAAACGATAGTGCTTTTTATGCTTTCTATTATCTATCATAACTTTACTTAGGTATTAATTCTGGTTTTTAAAAATCAGCGTAATTGTATTACGTCAAATTCATTGAATCAATTATGGCCAATCAAACTACACCTATGATTCAATCGATACTTAAGAGTGATGTTTTTTGCTGTCGAAGTTCGCTCATCCCACTCATTCCTCCGTCATGCGCAAGTAACTTTTAAGATCAGCACAACTATGTCCCCAACATCTTCAGCATAGTCTGGCTGTTTTTCAACGCATAACCCGCGGGGACAAAACTCTTTTCCCAGCATGAGTTTAAGTAGGCGGTTAACACGAAACGAATTTGCAGTAGAAAATAAAACTTTCGTTCATGCTGATTTTTTTTCATTCTTTTGGTCTTGTTTGAACTAACTTTTTATACGCAGTTGCATATGTTTGTTATCCGCAAAAACAATATATATTTTGTTAAGACGTTTAAATTGTCGCTGGCTAACTAAACCAATTTTTTATTTGTATCTCCTCCAATGGAGAAACATGAAATTGGTAAATAGCTCCGAACTGATTTGGTGGAGGTCGTAGCCACGTTTCCGTTTTACAAACTGCGTATTGTGTCATTATTGATGTTAGAATTGCCCATCACACCACGTTAAATAAAAAAGCTTGCAAAATCTGTATCAATTTTAGAATTATTATACTCTGCCTTTGAAATATATTTTCATTATTTGCCCTTTTTATTGTAGACGAAACTGTTGCATTAATTCTCTAAAGCGTTGTTACTGCAATGTCAAGTCTTTTGAACTTGATGTATAGATGCTTTCCGCCACTAATTAGCGAGATGCACAAAGGTTCCGCTGGAAGATTAGGTGTTGTTGGAGGCTCGTTCGAGTATGTTCTATTGTTAGTTTTGAATTGTAGGTATACCGGGGCTCCATATTTTGCTGCCATAACATCATTACGTATTGTGAGTATTGCTTGTTTGAAATTAGGGAGCTGATTTGAGTCATGTATTTTGCTCCGCCGAATCTGCGTCTGTTATTAAATGTTACAGTCCAGATCTTATTGTTCACCCTTATCTGTAAGAGGCTATTTTTGTTTGACTTAAGCAATAAAAACTTTGAACATATTGAAGTACTGTTGCCAAAAATACACGCTTTTGCTGTTGGTCCTGGTCTAGGTAAGCAAGTTTTTACTTTCAATGTGTCGGTGATGTGTGTTTTACATTACAAAAGTAGGAATGACAAATACCTTATTTGATTGAACGAACATTGGTTGCGCGAGAGGTAATGATTATTTAAATCTAGATCGCAGCCTTATTAGATTGTTCGACAACCAGTTTTAGTAGCATATAATGCATAAGTTTAATATCCAGTGTTTCCATGCTTTGGTTCTATTGTTAGTCTTATTGCGAATTCAATACAATTGCAGCTATCAAAAATATATAAAGATATTATGCTCAGACTGGGTGTGTGGTTTTCATATTCGAAAGTGTATAAATATTATCGTTCATACCTGTAGTATAATAGTAAAAAACTTTATTTGTCAACAGAGGCCATCTGGCCCGAAAATTGAAATGTTGAGATACAATTTCAAAGTAGAGATACGTAAAACTGAATGAAATAGTGACGCCAAATGCTTAACGATAACGCTTATGGTAGTTGTGAAAGAGAAGCGCTTTCATCAACTTCGTGTTAGTTCGTTCTGGGGTGAAATAGATTTCAACTGACTAGGTAAGAATCGACTAGAGTAAAACTTGTGAAGAATCAGAATTCCAATGCCGTTTGCTGGATTTTCTGCCTTCGGCTGAGCGAATTTAAGACTGTTAGAAGACGAGAAAAAACTAGCTTCAGACATCGACCGTCGGAATTTGTCGTAATTTTCGAGTTTATGCAAATTAGGATTGACTAGATTAAAGCCTGTAATGAGTCAAAATATCAGTGCCCTGTGCAAGATTTCCTGTTATGATTCAAATATATTATTAAGGGACGCCAAGTTGTTTGCACTCTTCCTTAACAGAGTAAGCATGCCTCAAGTTATTTGATTATGCTTTAGGTATGTTTGTGTTATTTCATTCTGCCGTCGCACACAATGACACATTTCGACCTTCTATGATGATCATTAGGGCATGATGGCAAACTGACCAGCGAGGATCGAACTGTAATCAATATTTCTGAAAAAATTAAGATATACGGCTCTAACTTTTAGTAGTCTCGCATATATTGTACTGTTTCCAGACATCTACAGAAGTTACTTCAATTGCGTGGCAATCAAGATATGCAAGTAGCTTCACAGAGTAAAGCAAAATACGCAATCGGCGTTTCATGCAAATATCTAATAGGAATTGTACATAGTGATTTGCATAATTCTTCTGAGGCAGCTATAGAATTTCCGATACGTTTACAAATCATGAGTCGATCCATCTAATTCCACCAGAGATCAATAGTAGTCGATTTTTCGTGGCCCATGACAGGACACCGTTCACCATAACGACGGTTTTCGAAGCGTTTAATTTCAGACTTCCGGGTGGACGCTTTTAGAGCAATATTAATGGATCTCTTTGTAGCTTTTCTGTCTTTTATTTAATAGAACATCGTGCTCCAGGGCACCAAGCCGATAGCAATCGCCGATCTTCATTCCGCGGTGTGTTATGTTCATTCAAGTAAAAACTGCATAAACAACATAATTGGACCAGGTATGAACAATCATATCGGAATTTGGAACTTGCCGCTTAATTAAGAAACTAATTATTAGTGCAACTAAACGCCGATGAGTTATTATGTATTTCTACAAGTGATAAATCAATTTTGGCCGGAACGCCATTACGTATAGCTCGGAATAACATCTTGTGCGAAATAGAATTAAAAGTGTCAAATAGTCTATAAAAAGGCTGAGGGATTGGTGCTGCATTTAGAGAATGCGACAGTGATTGAATTTGACTCACTTAACGCATTACCGGTCGATATCAGATATGTTCCATGAGTTCAGAGCGTATAGCCCGTAGAAAAGGATTGTGCTTTCAATTCTGTAATACTCGGGAATCATACATTCTATGTTAAATGTTTCTTGAAGGAGTTGCATTGATGCGCACCTGGAATAATTGTAATTACCTGATCTGCGTTTTGACTAACGCAGCTTTCATTGTTCCAGTAATTTTTTTTCATCAAGATATTTCGGCCAAGCTTACCGCAGGCCTTCATCAGTTGTATTTCACGAAACAAATGAAGCAAGTGTGTTATTTCCTCTAGTCAAAATATTTATATACCTCAGACTGACCTTTCATTCGATATTCGCGTGTCACATATGTGTGTGTGTGTACATTTTCATAACCGTTGTTTTCATCTAACTAATTTCGACCAGAGTGGTTGAATAATAATTTATCAATTGCATGCAATAACTATTCGTTTTTAACACACTCAGTGTAAATGACGTAACAGAGATGGTGGAGACCCATAATTCAGAAACACTCGTCATAAAAACATACCATGAGTGATTAAACCAGAAGTCCGAAAGACTATTGCACATGTTAAATTACAATTCAAACCACTAGGTTGTACTCAAGATAGAGAAGTTAATAACAGTTATTGGCGCACGCCACGCATGTCCATGTGTAAGTGTATGCATAACTAAAAAACTTGGTTAAATTATTTTATTTTGATACACATGTACGTACATCTAAATGAAACTGCAGTCATTAGACATTAATTTACCCTTTGCACGCGTCAGACAAATTATTACTTATAACTATTGTATTATTAGAATATTTCCAATGGGTAGGGTGGATGTGTAAAACAGAAAATTAAGGTTGAAATCACTATTTGTTTTAAAATCAAATGAATAGTTAGAGATGAAATTTTGAAGACTATATTCATAATAATTGTTTATTCATTTGTTGAATAAAAGCCCACTAATTAGTCAATCTTAATCTGATGTTCTTAATCTTTTACTGGAGCTAGCTTCAGTTACCAATTCATGCAATCGCCTTTTTCTTCCACTAGCTAGTGCAGTATTCCAAATCGGACCTAAAGATTTTTCAACAGCTGTTTCATTCATAATATTATCTCTAGATTTAATTTCTATAGATTATCTAATCAATCTCGTCATCATATTATGACTACATATTGCTATGCGTTTGCATTCCTCCCAGTCGATAGTATGCCCAGTCTCCACTACATGACGAGCAAGATCAGATTTAGGAATATTTCCATATTTACACGCAGTTTTATGTTCACCTCTTCTTACATTGATTGGACGCATGGTTTCACCATCATACTTTAGACTGCAATCATTGCATGGGATCTCATACACTCCTGAAGTGTCTAAGGGTTCAATCTTTTCTTTTTGGTTAGGAAGTATAGTGCCTAGTGTAAGGGGCTGTTTTAAAACGGTCCTTATATTGTATTTTATAGCTAATGATTCCAATTTCCTACTTAATGTAGAGTCAGGTAATACCATGACCTTCCGCTCTTCCTTCTCCTTATCCGCTTTTATGTATCTCAAACTAGGATTAAATTCCTTCACCATGTCCCTCATTGTTGTATCAATTAAATGAGGAGGGTAACCAATAGACTTGAATATATCGCGTAGTCTGTCTAATTCTAACTTTCTATGCTTTAAATCTGTTAACTTGAGACTTCTTAATGTTAATGACTTTAAGATCCCGACTTTCATACGAAACGGGTTATTGGACTTGAAATTAAGAAGGATTCCTGAATAAGTATCCTTCCTATAAATATCTCTTCCCAATTTCAAACCATTTCTAATTAATTTGACATCTAAAAATGGTAATTCACCCGACGATTCCCTTTCTAAGGTAAATTGTAGTTCGCTCATTCGATTAGCTAAATTTAAGAAATTTACCAATTTATTGTCACCATGGTTCCAGATCAGTAATATATCATCCAAGAAACGTAGGTACAGTTTTGGTTTCAATGGAGTCTTATCCAACAGATTATTGGAACGCCTCTAATTTGTTTATAAAATTCCTTACGAAATTTAAAATAAGTGGGGGGCATACAAATACACATCATCTCCATGACGTGTCCTAACGTCATTTTGCTTCCTTCTAATATTAGTGGGTGATCAACTAGAAAACGTCTAAAACAATCCAGAGCCTCAGGTACCGGTATATTTGTGTACATAGATACTACATCTAAGCTTACTAATCTATCCTTTTCATCTAGTACATATTTATTAATAATTTCAACCAAATGATATGAGTTAAGCAAGGTATGTTCTAAGAAATAGGAATATTTTCTTATTCTATGGCACAAAAACTTTGAAATTTTATATGTTGGGAAGTGTTGTACATTCACTATAATTCTTAAAGGATTACCCGGATTATGCACTTTAACCAAACCATAAACTCTGGGTGCAACCGTATCTCTTTGAATGAGAGTGTTACCATGCGTCGAATCCAATTCTTCATTAGCAATCATTTTATTGGTTAATAATTTTACTTGCCCTTGTAACTTATCAGTAGGGTCTTTTGTTATTTTAGTGTATACTTCAGCATTGCTTAACTGTTCTATCATTTTATTGTTATAATCAGATTGATTCATCAGAACTGTAGCTCCTCCTTTATCCGCCTTAAGACATATAACATTATTTGATACCATATCTTTTCTGAGACGTTTAATTTCATAATTAGGCTTAACTTTATCCTCTTTGTGTGTTAAAACCAATGAGGCAACGTCTAATTCAAATTTCACCTTATCATTATCCGAAAGAAGTTTTGCCGTTTTGACAGCCTCAGTAATTAATTCGTTTCTAACCGATCTTTCATTAGGAATAGCCATGTTTAAACCACGGTTAAGTAGTTCAACTTGATTCCCCTTCAGATTTAATGCTGATAGATTTACTATTCTATTAGTCCCGATTAAATTATCACTTTCTTTGGGTCTATAAATTCCCAAGTCAGCTAATTTTTTATCGTGTCTAATTCTTACTTTTTTATTTCTCTATTACGGGCTTTATCTGTGAAATCCTCAATGCATTTAAAATCATCTGCGTGCAAAAGAGAAGTTAACATCGATCTTAGTTTAGTTTTTTCTGAATAAGTATAATCTTACGTTTAACTAAATCACGAATCAAAGTTTTTTATAATATTTATACAAAGGTCATGCTTAAGAGACATGCCATAAGCATTTAGCTTAAAATTTAGTTTAAAACGAAAACATTTAGGAATAATATCATGTTTTAAACAAATACTTAAAAAGGAAATATTTGACACTTGCCTCACGATTTGTTGTTTCATTAGCGAATATTTATTATACCATTTAACGGCATTTCTGTTATAGTTCCATGTTAAATGTTTCTTGAAGGAGTTGCCTTGGTGCGCACCTGGAATAATTGTAATTACCTGATCTGCGTTTTGACTAACGCAGCTTTCATTGTTCCAGTAATTTTCTTTATTCATAATATTTTGATCTTCTTTACCGTAGATCTTCATCAGATGCATTTCACGAAACAAATGAAGCAAGCGCGTTATTTCCTCTATTCATAATATTTATATACCCCAGACTGACCTTTCATTGGTTATACGCGTGTCACTTGTGTGTGTGTGTGAGCATTTTCATAACTGTTGTTTTCACCTAACTAATTTAGACCAGAGTGGCTAAATAATAATTTATCAATTGCATGCAATAACTATTCGTTTTTTTAAACACAGTTAATGTAAATGACGTAAGTGAGATGGGGAGACCCATAATTCCGAAACACTCGTCATAAAAACATGCCATGAGGATAAAACCAGTCCGAACACTAATGTAATATAAATTACACCCGAACCAAAAGGCGGAGGATACAGTTTGATGAATCAACTATAAATAATAAATATAGAAATACTAAGTAATGCTGAAGTATACACTAAAATAACAAAAGACCCTACTGATAAGTTACAAGGGCAAGTAAAATTATTAATCAATAAAATGATTGCTAATGAAGAATTGGATTCGACGCATGGTAACACTCTTATTCAAAGAGATACGGTTGCACCCAGAGTTTATGGTTTAGTTAAAGTGCATAAGCGGGTAATCCTTTAAGAATTATAGTGAATGTACAACACTCCCCAACATATAAAATTTCAAAGTTTTTGTGCCATAGAATAAGAAAATATTCCTATTTCTTAGAACATACCTTGCTTAACTCATATCATTTGGTTGAAATTATTGATAAATATGTACTAGATGAAAAGGATAGATTAGTAAGCTTAGATGTAGTATCTATGTACACAAATATACCGGTACCTGAGGCTCTGGATTGTTTTAGACGTTTCCTAGTTGATCACCCACTAATATTAGAAGGAAGCAAAATGACGTTAGGACACGTCATGGAGATGATGTGTATTTGTATGTCCTCCACTTATTTTAAATTTCGTAAGGAATTTTATAAACAAATTAGAGGCGTTCCAATGGGACAACCTTTATCGGTCCCAATAGCCAATATCTTTATGCATTATTTGGAAAATAATCTGTTGGATAAGACTCCATTGAAACCAAAACTGTACCTACGTTTCTTGGATGATATATTACTGATATGGAACCATGGTGACAATAAATTGGTAAATTTCTTAAATTTAGCTAATCGAATGAGTGAACTACAATTTACCTTAGAAAGGGAATCGTCGGGTGAATTACCATTTTTAGATGTCAAATTAATTAGAAATGGTTTGAAATTGGGAAGAGATGTTTATAGGAAGGATACTTATTCAGGAATCCTTCTTAATTTCAAGTCCAATCACCCGTTTCGTATGAAAGTCGGTATCTTAAAGTCATTAACATTAAGAAGTCTCAAGTCAACAGATATAAAGCATAGGAAGTTAGAATTAGACAGACTACGCGATATATTTAAGACTAATGGTTACCCTCCTCATTTAATAGATACAACAATGAGGGACATGGTGAAGAAATTTAATCCTAGTGTGAGATACAAAAAAGCGGATAAGGATAAGGAAGAGCGGAAGGTCATGGTATTACCGGACTCTATATTAAGTAGGAAAGTGAAATCAATAGCTTTAAAATACAATATAAGGACCGTTTTAAAACAGCCCCTTACACTAGGCACTATACTCCCTAACCAAAAAGAAAAGATTGAACCATTAGACACTTCAGGAGTGTATGAGATCCCATGCAATGATTGCAGTCTCAAGTATGTTGGTGAAACCATGCGTCCAATCAAAGTAAGAAGAGGTGAACATAAAACTGCGTGTAAATATGGACATATTGCTAAATCTGACCTTGCTCGTCATGTGGTGGAGACTGGGCATACTATCGACTGGGAGGAATGCAAACGCATAGCAATATGTAGTCGTAATAGGATGACGAGATTGATTAGGGAATCTATAGAAATTAAATCTAGAGATAATATTATGAATGAAACAGCTGTTGAAAAATCCTTAGGTCCGATTTGGAATACTGCACTAGCTAGTGGAAGAAAAAGGCGATTGCATGAATTGGTAACTGAAGCTAGCTCCAGTAAAAGATTAAGAACATCGGATTATGATTGACTAATTAGTGGGCTTTTATTCAACAAATGAATAAACAATTATTATTAATATAATCTTCAAAATTTCATCTCTAACTATTCATTTGATTTTAAAACAAATAGATTTCAAACTTAATTTTCTGTTTTACACCCCCACCCTAACCATTGGAAATATTCTAATAATACAATAGTTATAAGTAATAATTTGTCTGACGCGTGCAAAGGGTAAATTAATGTCTATTGACTGCAGTTTCATTTAGATGTACGTACATGTGTATCAAAATAAAATAATTTAACCAAGTTTTTTAGTTATGCATACACATACACATGGACATGCGTGGCGTGCGCCATTAACTGTTATTAACTTCTCTATCTTGAGTACAACCTACTGGTTTGAATTGTAATTTAACATGTGCATTAGTCGTTCGGACTTCTGGTTTTATCACTCATGGCATGTTTTTATGACGAGTGTTTCTGAATTATGGGTCTCCCCATCTCAGTTACGTCATTTACATTGAGTGTGTTTTAAAAAAAACGATTAGTTATTGCATGCAATTGATAAATTATTATTTAGCCACTCTGGTCTAAATTAGTTAGATGAAACCAACAGTTATGAAAATGCACACACACAAGTGACACACGTATAACCAATGAATGGTCAGTCTGGGGTATATAAATATTATGACTAGAGGAAATAACGCGCTTGCTTCATTTGTTTCGTGAAATGCATCTGATGAAGATCTTCGGTAAGGAAGATCGAAATATCATAGAAAAAGAAAATTACTGGAACAATGAAAGCTGCGTTAGTCAAAACGCAGATCAGGTAATCCCTTGCATAAACTGCGAATAATCCAACTGAGCGAAATAAATCCGCTGTGACACTATAATCCACCGCATGTTCCTTGCGTATTGCGCGCGGGTGTCTATATTTAATAAACAACCCTATTACTTACAAATAAAATTTCAGTTCAGGAATGCTCAATTAAAACTGCTTGAAACTAACAGAGATTGTTTCTAAAATCACAATTAAGAGAAATATTGTGTAAGAACAGAGTTAGATTATTTGACCTTATAGGGCACCATATTTGTCAAAATCGAACATCGTTGGGTTGTAACGTGGAGTCGCGTGTTACAATACTTTTAAGAAATCTTCTAATTTTATGAAAATATTTTTTTAATGCTTTGTGTTTGTTGAATTGAGCTTTTATTAGTTTTGAGATTTTGCGGACGTCAGGCACGCTCTGGCTCTGTTCTGCTACAGACGTATCTGCATTCCTGTATTTCAATATTTCACTGCTAAATATTGATAGCAAATTACTGAATTAACCAAAAATTTTCATTTTTATTGGTATCTAGAGAAGGGTCTGAAATTCGTCACACGTAAATTAATCGTGTTCTCTGTTTTTAAGGTCTTCACATTCGTAATCAGTAAGACGATGAGCGTTCTAATTTTGTTGTAAATGTTTTGTGATATAAATCTTATTTTGATATAACGGACAAAAGTATTAAAGGTGAGGATGCAGAGCAGTTAACTGACGAATTTAAGAAGGTTAACCTAAGTAAAAGTGCCGAAATGAACGAGACATTTAGTTTATTAAAGGAACATTGGTTATAAATTTTTTGATCAATCTAATTAAATTGACAACACGGACCTGGAATCACAGTGATTTTACTACGGTGTTCAATGAAATATACACTCAATACCAAGAGTTTATTTCTTATTAAATAATAATAATCATCATAATAATTTTTTAGCAACAAAATCTATCTGGTCCAACAACAGAAGAAGCCAAAATCCAAATCAAAATTTGGGATAGGTGTTAGAATTTGAGAAAAAAAGTGTTTTCAACAACTTTTTGTCAGTCCTTTCTGAGTACAGATAAATTTCAATTGACTAGGATATAATCGACGAGAATGAGGCTTGCGAATTGTCACGATATTAATGGCATGTACGAGATTTGCTGTCTTGAATTGCATGAATATAAAACTTTGTTAGAAGTCAAGGAAGAACGAGCACCAAACCTCAACGATCAGATTACTTTTTCGTAATTTTTGAGTTTCTTTTAAGTAGCTGAAATAAAATGAAGAGATTTAGGAGAACAATAATTGAAGATCAACGGAAAATTTTAAACAGTAAATAGAAATAGTAAATATGGAAATGACCATTTGTGATGTTTTGAGCCTCAAGCCAGGCACCTAATTTGGAAACTAATAGAATTGAAATTTGAAGCTCCGAAACTTGTGGAGAGACCAGGGATAAAAATACCGTAAAAAGATTCTAACGGGTGAAGAAGAAATCTGTTGCGCTTCAAATCAGTATGCTTGCATAAGAATTTGTTTAAAAAAATGTAAATTAACTGTCATTTTAAACTCATGTAGATGTGCGAGTTTAGTTTCCGTAGGGAGTGCGTAAAATACACTTTTGGCTTTGGAAATGAGATAGATTTCGTTAATTTTATTTGGAGTATAAATATATTAAATTGAAGAGATGCTGTTGTTTGTAGCGTAGGGATGACTAGGATGAGAAAACTTCGGCAGCGAAAGGCAATTCGAGATCTTATGAACAAAGGAGATGACTCGAATATGTGTGGTGATCCGTAAATTGTGACGATTTGCGAGGAGCAGAATTTGGCATGGTTAGACAGCTCAATACTATGCCATCGACATATTTGAACGTCATGAACTGGTGTACCGCAACCTGAATATTATAGGGCCAAGTAATGAACCTAGGGGACTACAGATCGGATAATATATGATCTAGAATAATCATTTTCGACTCTTACAGTCGTGTACCGGGTTTGGAGGTAGAAACCGATAAGGTTAAGGACACTGCCGCATATACCACTGCTTAATAAGGCGTATTTAATTGCCGCGAACTATATTGAATTGAAAGCCTTGGAAATAACCAGAAAGAGGAGGATGTATTCATAAAGTTTAGAAATTGATGAACAATAGTGATTATTGTCGAACGGTAAACTACATGTAATTTAATTCTGCAATGCCGCGTATTGCGTACGCGGGTTGTAGATTTGCACCAACAGTTTCACAAAGATCTGATTGATCACAATTTCCTTTCCTGTGCCTGTTTTGCCTTCGATCAGGCTGTGCGTGTATTCGTTCCTTTCTTCCGAAGGCTTCAATATCGTTCATACTAACCATTGGGAATTCGGTTCTATCAAGGCTTTGTTTGTTTTGAACCGAATTTCCAATGGTTAGTATGAACAAAGTTGAAGCTTTTGGAAGAAAGGTACGAATACACGCCCAGCCTGATCAAAGGAAAGGAAATTGTGCCTATTACTTAATTGAGTCGATATAATTGTGCTTAACATTGACAGTGATCATAAATTTTAGGAAATTAATGGCATAGTTGAAGGAATCGCAGGTATGAGTTTGATAGACTTAAAAAATAGACTTATTAAACTCCAGCTAATATATCGATTAGCAAATACCATATTCCTACAGGCACAACAAGACTGAAACGAACGTGGAATTGTTGGGTTTCATTAGTCAATTGGGCAAGAACCTCTATAAAATATGGAAACCACGTCAGTCTAAATTTCATAATTCTACCACCGTACAAATCTGAAACACTTTCAGAGTGGTTTTGAGATGCCAAAATGCTATTTGAATTTTAACATATTGTAGGCACAATTGATCAATTTGTTGCGGCTTGGATGGCTTTACCAGCAAATTTTAGGACAACCATGATCGGCTTCTGAGATAAAAATGTAGAAAAACAACATGCAATGCATTTGGGCTACTAATAAGCGAAATTCAAAGGAGATATCATCCTGGAAGTTCAGCACAAATGTGAGAACTGTTGCGCCAAGCGATGATAGGCGTCAACTTTCATCAGAATTATATGTACGCTTAAGTGGAAAGCTTCCGAACAGAGTATCGCACAAGTTGTGGCTAATTCAATTTTCACTGCTGAGCTACCAGCCAGGCTTAGAGCCACGTTAGATGTCTATAAGACCATGAAGTTTTAATGACCAAGTAAACTACGAGGGTTGGGCAACATGTACAGATTTCAAGAATTACATGTATACGCTGTGACCGCCGATTTAGTCATGTCGCAGCAAATCAGGGAAAATACAGAAGCTCTCCTGACTATACGAAATGAAACATGCGATATACAAAAAGAAGTCATAAATATTAACTGACAAATTGAAGACGGCTAAGAGAATAGATCGCAATCTCTATGTCAAGATAGGAAATTTAGGAGTCGAAAGAGTTGCACGCCAAACCGTTTTGGAGATTGACACAGATGGTGCAAGGCACATTGTGAATGTTCCTGGAATTTAAACTGTCATAGAGAAGGCTGCCTCTACTCCTGTTTAGGTGGATCCAGATAGAAAGGCAGTATCAAACCGGGTGAGAGAATTATCTCAACGGGAGAAGCATAAATCTCCTGCTAGTAGGAGCCGTAGTGGTTGCGCTGCAAAAGCCCTTTGATGAAAAATTGAACAATTTAACATAAAATAAACCTGATTTACAATGTGTTTGCTTCATAGGAATTTCGTGCCTTTTCAATACAAATTACCAACATTTCACGCCTATTTTTCAAGAACTAACAGATTGGACAGTCCAGATTCTAAAGATGACCAGTATAATAAAGAAAAAAACGAACGAATGTCTAAAAGGCAATTGATAAAGTGAATTATAAAACGCGCAAATAAAAAGAAGCAGACTGGTGAATGAACAGAATAGGAAGCAATATACCTATAAATCCCATTAAATAGAGATAAATATTTCCGCAAAACAAAGAATTTGAACTAACCTTAACACGCACATGTAAACCAGTTATATCGCGAGTGATATATAAAGTAACACATTTTCTTTTACCAGCAATTAAAGAGAAACAGCCTTTAATGTTGACTTCAAATATTATTAACAAGTATACATGCGCAAGTTGTCAATCGACTTACATAGGCCGATCGACCAGACGTTTAATTACCAGAAAATAAAATATTGCAATTCAAGCACCTGTTTGAAATCAAATCACTAGCATATTTCTGAAATTGAGCAAAATATCATTGACACAACGCACGTAAGTTTTCAAGACGTAACCTCTAAAATAATTCAAATATTACCAGGATGATAAACTAAAGATTGCACGAACGGAACGTATAATCTCGGTAACTTATTAATGAGAGCTGGTATTAACCACTATATATTTGGAAGAGGAATGTGGGAAAATTGGACGGTACAATCTGCTATATGAATTTTGAAACCTGTAGTAGTGAAGATAACTTCATTTAAAGTCTGAGACAATGCAAATTCAAAGCCAATCAACTATAATATATATATATATATATATATATATATATATATATATATATATATATATATATATATATATATATATATATATATATATATATATATATATATATATATATATATATATATATATATATATATATATATATATAGATATTATATAGTGGGTGGCTGAATTTAAAATACCATTTACATGAAGTTATCTTCACTACTATATATATATACCAAGTCTGTAAAACGTACCAACACTATAGTTGCGGAAAGGGTCAATAGTATCAACAAAATAGATGTCAGTGTATGATAAAGCTAACCAAATTTGAGGATTACAACTTTTTATCAACACTTGTTATTTCAGCAAATCCAATCACTCTTGCCTGGTTCGATATCAGTCATCGCATTTCGCAGTAATTATGATATCATTCAATTAAATCTATAACAGTTAGATACTATTTGTAGCGGAGAATTAATATATATGCAATTGTATATAAGATGATGCGCACTTGGAATTCAAGGTCTAAAATAACATAGCTGCATTATTTACCATTCTCAGACAATCAGGACTAGGGAGCAGATGTTGAATCCGCAAAAAATGAACTAGCGGGTGTAACACAAGTTCCAATGCACGAAAACATTATGCTCCAAAATGTGAAAGGGCACTAGTAATTTCATGTTTAACATACCTTGCGTGCACTATTTACTCATGTTGAACATACGCGGATATAAAGTAGGTACTCAAGCAGACAAACCTGCACTGTCGATAGGAACTCAAGTATCAATGTACGGAAGACGTTATGTTCCAAAATAGAAAAAGGGCTCTAAGAATTTCATTACTAACACAGCCTGTGTGCACTATTTACCCATGTTAGACATACCCGGCTATAGAGTAGGTACTCAAATCGACAACCCTGCTCTTTCGAGTGTAACTCAAATAACAATGGACGGAAGACGTTATGTTACAAAATGGAAAAAGGACACTAGGTATTTCATGTCTTAAAAACCTTGTGTGCATTATTTACCCATGTTGGACATACCTGGCTATAGAGTAGGTTGTGAAGCCGACACAAATGTACAAGCGAGTGGAACTCAGCTATCAATGGACGGAAGAGAGTATGTTCCAAAATGCAAAAATGGCACCAGGTATTTCATGTTTAACATACATTGTGTGCGCTATTTACCCAAGTTGGACATACCAGGCTTTAGAGTAGGTGTTCAAGGCGACAATCCTGCACTATCAAGTGGAATTCAAATATCAATGGACAAAAGACGTTATGTTCCAAAATGGAAAAAGGACACTATGTATTTCATGTCTTACAATTCTTGCGTGGAATATTTTCCAATGTTGGACATACAGGCTATGGAGTAGGTAGTGAAGCCGACACAAATGCACAAGCGAGTGGAACTCAACTATCAATGGATGGAAGACGTTATGTTCCAAAATGAAGGACACTATCTATTTCATGTCTCTTACAATCCTTGCATTAGAATATTTTCCAATATTTGGACATACAGGCTATGGAGTAGGTAGGTAAACCAAACACCAATGCACAAGCAGAGTAGAACTCAACTATCAATGGATGGGGAACGTTATGTTCCACAATGGAAAAAAGGAACATTAGGTTTTCATGTCTTCAATCCATTGCGTGGACTATATACCAATGTTGGAAATACACGGCTATAGAGTAAGTAGTGAAGCCGACACAAATGCACAAGCGAGTGAAACTCAACTATCAATGGATTGAAGACGTTATGTTCCACAATGGAAAAAGGACATTAGGTTTTTCATGTCTTTCAATCCATTGCGTGGACTATATACCAATGTTGGAAATACACGGCTATAGAGTAAGTAGTGAAGCCGACACAAATGCACAAGCGAGTGAAACTCAACTATCAATGGATTGAAGACGTTATGTTCCACAATGGAAAAAGGACATTAGGTTTCCTGCATACTCCAATCCATTGCGTGGATATATACCAATGTTAGAAATACACGGCTATAAGTAGAAATGACAGGCTGTCTAAGCAAGTGGAACTCAACCTCAATGGATGGAAGACGTTATGTTCCACAATGGAAAAGACATTGGGATTTTCATGTCTTTCAATCCATTGCGTGGACTATATACCAATGTTGGACATACACGGCTATAGAGTTGGTAATGAAGCCGACACAAATGCACAAGCGAGTGGAACTCAACTATCAATGGATGGAAGACGTTATGTTCCACAATGGAAAAAGGACATTAGGTTTTTCATGTCTTTCAATCCATTGCGTGGACTATATACCAATGTTGGAAATACACGGCTATAGAGTAAGTAGTGAAGCCGACACAAATGCACAAGCGAGTGGAACTCAACTATCAATGGATGGAAGACGTTATGTTCCACAATGGAAAAAGGACATTAGGTTTTCACCATGTCTTTCAATCCATTGCGTGGACTATATACCAATATTTGGAAATACACGGCTATAGAGTAAGTAGTGAAGCCGACACAAATGCAAGCAGAGTGGAACTCAACTATCAATGGATGGAAGACGTTATGTTCCACAATGGAAAAAGGACATTAGGTTTTCATCTTTCAATCCATTGCGTGGACTATATACCAATGTTGGAGAATACACGGCTATAGAGTAAGTAGTGAAGCCGACACAAATGCACAAGCGAGTGGAACTCAACTATCAATGGATGGAAGACGTTATGTTCCAAAATGGAAAAAGGACACTATCTATTTCATGTCTTACAATCCTTGCGTGGAATATTTTCCAATGTTGGACATACAGGCTATGGAGTAGGTAGTGAAGCCGACACAAATGCACAAGCGAGTGGAACTCAACTATCAATGGATGGAAGACGTTATGTTCCACAATGGAAAAAGGACATTAGGTTTTTCATGTCTTTCAATCCATTGCGTGGACTATATACCAATGTTGGAAATACACGGCTATAGAGTAAGTAGTGAAGCCGACACAAATGCACAAGCGAGTGGAACTCAACTATCAATGGATGGAAGACGTTATGTTCCACAATGGAAAAAGGACATTAGGATTTTCATGTCTTTCAATCAATTGCGTGGACTATATACCAATGTTGGACATACACGGCTATAGAGTAAGTAGTGAAGCCGACACAAATGCACAAGCGAGTGGAACTGAACTATCAATGGATGGAAGACGTTATGTTCCACAATGGAAAATGGATATTAGGTTTTTCATGTCTTACAATCCTTGCGTGGACTATTTACCAATGTTGGACATACAGGCTATGGAGTAGGTAGTGAAGCCGACACAAATGCACAAGCGAGTGGAACTCAACTATCAATGGATGGAAGACATTATGTTCCACAATGGAAAATGGATATTAGGTTTTTCATGTCTTTCAATCCATTGCGTGGACTATATACCTATGTTGAACATACACGGCTATAGAGTAAGTAGTGTAGCCGACACAAATGCACAAGGGAGTGGAACTCAACTATCAATGGATGGAAGATGTTATGTTCCACAATGGAAAAAGGACATTAGGTTTTTCATGTCTTTCAATCCATTGCGTGGACTATATACCAATGTTGGACATACACGGCTATAGAGTTGGTAATGAAGCCGACACAAATGCACAAGCGAGTGGAACTCAACTATCAATGGATGGAAGACGTTATGTTCCACAATGGAAAAAGGACATTAGGTTTTTCATGTCTTACAATCCTTGCGTGGACTATTTACCAATGTTGGACATACAGGCTATGGAGTAGGTAGTGAAGGCGACACAAATGCACAAGCGAGTGGAACTCAACTATCAATGGACGGAAGACGTTATGTTCAAAAATGGGAAAAGGGCTCTATATATTTCATGTCTTACAAACCTTGTGTGCACTATTGATTCTTGTTAGACATACCCGGCAATAGTGAAGCCGACACTCCTTTAATAGCGAGTTTTTTAAAAATTATCAATGGAAGGAATGGATTAATGATCAGGCAGTATACTACATGGGGAAATGGTATTGAAATGTACATTTAAATAACAATCGGACATTGGTTGCGCGGGCTATGATAACAATTACTATAATCAAGTTTTTTCTCTTGATATAAACACCTGACTAAGTCAGTAAATATTTTTATCAGCATGAAATAAGAAAGTTGTAATGTAGAAAAGGAAATTCATCCAGTAGACCGATTTCGTCTTTACCAAGAATTCATCACATACTGGCAAGTATTTGACGCAGACAGAGCTCAAACCTGGTGATTTATTCCCAATATGGACGAAACCGGTCTACTGGATGAATTTACTTTTCCGTACTGTACAAAACTTAGTTTATACTGACAAATGCATGTACATAATAGTCTAAGTGTTTATATCAAGATTGCAACCTTGATTATAAGCAATTGTTGTCACCGTCTGCTCAACCAATGTTCGTTTAATCAAGAAACGCGCTTTAATTGATCAATTATCAAATGATTACGCGTTTTATGCCTACTTATTTAACAGAGAAAAACTGCTTTTTCAAGTTGGTTTCTTAGCCTCTTACCAGTTAATTTACAACTGTTATATTAATTATTTAATGCAATATGGTATATTGAGTTTTAAAAAAAACCTTATTTTTACCGGTAATATCTAAAAAAAATGCGTAAATTAAATTCACGTCTATTGAGCAACCATTTTTTACAAAGTCTAAACAGGTTAACTGGCGGAAAATGCGTCTTTAACGAAAATTAATTAGTCAATCGTCTAGCTGAGAAATGAAATTATCAGCAACACATGTTATTGTAACCATTCGACAGTGTTGCCTGCAAAGAGTTCTATTCTAATTGCCTAATTGATCCGTGTCTCTTCTCAGAAGGCACCTTCTTTCAAACTATACACGCTGTATTGGACAGAGGGCTTGCTCTTATTTCAAATAATATTATCAATTATCCAGCCATTCGGTAAGCAATGAAGACTGTTAAGTTAACTGGTAGAACATATTAGGCGATTTGGAAACAATTCCACTCTAATGAAATCTTGATTAAATCAAATTTGTGTACTTGAGATAAACACAAATCCCAATTGTTCAAATTGGTTGCACACAATAGCACGCCTAGCGTCATTCACACGTACTGACGCGTTTCGGCCTTCCACAATTGGCACCAGAGCACGACGACAAACCGACAAGGCGAGGATCAAGCCGTAATGCGTATATATTTTAGTGAAAATCTGATATGCGGTTCTCACTTCCAGTAGGCTCACAAAAAGTAGTACTTGACAGGAAATATCAGTTGCAGAATTTCTTTTCAGACAAAAACAATATCTTTTTGTAGCTCACGCCACATATAATAGGTAATGCAAATAAACAATCAATGGTTGCGATGTTGGCGATACTACTTATTTAAATCAAGTTTACAAACTTTAAATAATCTCCGATCTCATTGTATTTAACCAGTCGCACAATATAACAAACCTGCCATCAGTCACACGTACTGACGTCTTTAAACCTTCCATGGTTACCAACAGAGCACAACGACATACTGATCGAAGGGAATATAACTACTATACAAATATAATGATGTGCAAATCAAATGCAGCTCACACTCCTGGAAGTCCCACAGACATTTTAGTTGCCTAGAATGTCGGCTGAATAATTTCTATGTATTCACATACATCAACGTTTTGCCGCCTTCGCATTTGACATTCAAAGTAAGTGCAAAGATTGAGGGACTGCCAGGAGTGTGAGCAGCGTTTTTTATGGGTTTGATTCCCCGTTATTCAGTTTGCGGGCGTGTTCTGAAGATGATCATGGTATTTGTTGTATACCGACAGATTGTGGTTGGTAGTTGGAACTCTAGGTCGCAAGACATGTCACATAGACTCCACCAAAAACATTTGTTAGAATATAACTGAAAATTGCCAGCAGAATGCGGTTAGAGTGGCGCAGTGGATTAAGTTCCAGACTCCGAAGAAAATGTGCCCCGGCTCGTATACCGTCAACGGCAAAATCTGGACAGTATTTGAAAGGTTTCCAATAAGGACGAAATCGATCTACTGGATTAATTGCCCTTTCTGCATTATGCAATGCTTAGTTCGTACTGACAAATGCAAATCTATAATGGAATAGGTGTTGAAATCAATATTACAACCTTTATTCAAATAGTTATCACCGCTCGCGCAACCGATGATCGTTTAATAATATAACTGATCGATTCAATAGCCCTTCTCCAGGTAGCGTGGTGTGTGTTCTATAATGACAGATTGGGGGTGGCTAGTATGAGCTTTAGGTCTACAGTGATGTTATATAGGCTACACCTGAAAGAAATGCTAACCATAAAATACATTTGTCAGTATATAACTGAAAATTGTGTGTACTGTGTGGCAGGGTGGATGAATTTCCTTTGCTTCCTCACGCAATACATAGTTTGTACTGATGAATATACATTTTTTAAATGTATGATTAAAAGAAGCTGCAAATTTTTAGTTAGATTACTGAGGATGGAAAACACGGTGAAACATTTAGATAATTCCATATGTATTATGATTCAAGTGCATTACTATGTTTCCCGTTACGTTCTGATTTGTAAAATGAAAGATCGAGAGACATTGGTATCTGTAAATGTAGAAAGCATTATAGTACTGCACTAAAAGTAAATTATATGGGATATTTGTTTACATCATATCTGCCCGAGCAAATGAACCTCACTATTTCTAATAAATTGAAGTATATAGATGTGCATAAATCGTAGGCAATAAAACAGAATGATACAGCAGTTAGGCAAGTAATATAGGTAACTACAGTAAATAGATGAAATCGCTAAATGTGATTGGTAGATAATACCGACAAAAGGCAATGCCTGAGGTCTTTAACATAAATGATAATTAAATTTTACAATGAAATACGGTACAGCAGAACGGAATAGTTCCAGATAGTGTTTCAGCTTTTTACAATATTTCGTTTTATATTGCTCCCATGCAATGCTTTATTCACGCATAAGCCGCGATGCCGAATGTTATGAGAAAGTAAGAGTTCCAAGTTCCCCTTAAAGTAAAAAAAGTACGGTTGTTGGATGCATGAAAATAAACCTTAATTAAATCATATACCTTTGAAATCCGAGAAACCCATCTTGGGCAATTTAGGGAATAGCAATGTAATTAGCTAGCTGTTTTCGAAGACAGATATCGGTGGAGCATCAGGCGTCTTACTTTTCATTTTCGGCATTAATCAGATTGCAAAGACATCCGTCAGAACGTGATTCATCAGTTTTTAAAAGAACTTATTCGTACGAATGACCAGGTTCCAGGGGAGTGAATCTAATCTAATAGCACGTTATGGTCAAAAATAGGTATTGAGAACACTCATAATTTAGTTTTAAATATGTTGGTTAAAAGAATAAACAAAGGCGACAGGACACTTATCTTTTCTGTGTTGCCGAGAAATTATACGTAAACAATTATTTATTAGGTAAAGTTAGGTGCATGTGAGGTTTCAACAATGTGTTGCGCAATTGCAGACGTGTATTCACGATTTAATTTAAAACAGGCGTTTTAGGTTGCAATGTTCTCTCATTCGAGTAATTAACCGTCTGGTCGATCGGCCTACGTAAGTTGATCGACAACTTGCGCATGTATATTGATAAATAATATTTGATATCGACATTAACGGCTGTATCTCTTTGATTGCTGGTAAAGGCAAGTGTGTTACCCTAAATAACACTCGTAGTTTTGCTGCATTAAATGTGCGTGTTAATGCAGCTTCAACTTTCTTTTGGACCATTCGGGAAACTGCATCCCCTTTAAATGAGATGTTTAGGTAGACTGTTTTCTTTTCTGGCCCGTAATACGTCTGTTTCTGTTTAATTTCCCCTTTAATAATTGATTCAATTAATTGTCTAGGATAGCCATTAGACATTAAATCGTTAATTGTTTTATTATATTCATTTTCTTTTGAATCTTGACTAACCAGCCTGTCAATTCTTGAAAAGCAACCACGAACTGTTGATAATTTATATTGAAACGGCACAAAACTGCTGTAATGCAAATACTGTGCAGACCATGTTGGTTTATGGATAATTTTTCTGTTTAATTTACCATTAGTTTCTTTCTTTAATAGTACATCTAGGAAAGGCAGACAGTCATCTTTCTCGTGCTCTGACGTGAAGCCGATATTCTTATGTGCTTTGTTGAAACTTTGAAGCAATGTTCATGATTGCGACCTGTTTTTAAGTACAAGAAATATATCATCCACGTACCGTATATATTGAGCACATTTACTTATGTCACTCTTGAATGCTGTGTTCTCTAGGTGCCATAGAAAAATCTCAGCCTACACTGGAAATAAAGGGCTCCCAATTGCCACACCAGAAAAGAAAACTGTCTACCTAAACATCCCATTTAAACGGAATGCAGTTTCCCGAATGGCACAAAAGAAAGTTGAAGCAGCATTAACACGCATATTTAATGCAGCTAAACTAAGAATGTTATTTAGGGTAACACACGTGCCTTTACCAGCAATCAAAGAGAAACAGCCGTTAATGTCGATATCAAATATTATTTACCAATATACATGCGATCAACTTACGTAGGCCGATCGACTAGACGGTTAATTACTCGAATGAGAGAAAGTTGAAACTTAAACGCTTGTTTCAAATAAAATGGTGAACACAGGTCTGCAATTGCGCAACACATTATCGAATCCTCACACACATGTTCGTCAGACGTAGCATTTAAGATAATTACTAAATGCAATAGCAGAAAGAGGTAGCCACATATGAAGCTTTATGGATAAACAGATTGCAGCCGGATTTATGCAAGCAGATAAAGCATGTTCGGGCATTGAGCTTGAACTGGAGGTGATGCACGCAACTGATCGATTTTTACCTTATTTCTCTATGTTTGCATTTTTCAATATTTTTGCCTTTCAAATTATATAAATAGGGATGTTCATTTGTAGACACCTGAGAAGAATATGAGAAAGAAACAGTTCATGTATCTGATAAATTTTTTTCTTCTTATCATGGAAAGAATACTATGAATTAATAATATAAATCCGTCTAGGAGCTACGTGGAAGTGACTGAATGAGGCGGATGCGAAATCGTTGCAATCGGCTTTGAGTTTCCTACCGTAGTGGATGTGAACCAGACATTGTCAGGGAGTACCTAACAGGCCACAAATAAACGATCGAAAATGATCTCTTGGTTCAACTTCGAATGCATTACCTTCCATTAATTGACCAAATATAAAATGGGTATACGGCATCTTACCGGCTCCTAGTGACGAGTCACTGGTAAGCACGGAACGTATGTGACATGAAGTTATGCATTTCGTGCGTACTTACTTTGGTATATCCTTCTTCTTCTACTTTAACTAATTTGTTACTAAATACACAATTCCTAATATATAATTGCACAACTATAGGTCTAATGCAACTGGATTGGAGAATTGCCTATTTATAATATTTGCCTAATATAACTTACGTGAGCCAATCAATCAGACGATTAAAAGCTGGAGTGAAAGAACATAAGAGCTTAAACACTCGTGACAAATCAGATGGCGAAAATACGCCTACTGTTACAAAACATGATATTCAAACCTGGCACCGTATTCACCAAATATTGCTTGTACTTACCAAATGAAATAAAATAGGTGAGAAATTTATGGAGCAATGCGGACGATCAGATTCCAGTTTAATCTGTGCAGGCAGAAAAAGCTTGTACAGAGCATTGCGCACGAAATGGAGGTGATTCAAAAAATCATTAGACGATTCTTTAAATCAAGTTTGCGAGCTTGAAGTAAACACCAATCCCAATTTTGTACTTAACCAGTCGTTGAACAGCATATAAATACTACCGTCAATGGCACGCACTGACGCGTCTCGACCTTCCATAATCATCATCAGAGTACGACGGCAAACTGACTAGCGAGGATAAAACCGCATTGCCTATATATAGACATCATTAGATAAAAAACGCTTTATTCACTCTCTTCTCGGTTAAATTTTATGTTGTTATACATTTCGACTTTACAGAGTGAAATTCCATGTTCCGTAAAATTGAAAGCAGTTCCGCTGTAGTATGACACATTAAGTAGGAAACACCAGAGGTGCTTGCTTTTATTTCGCATTTTGCTTGTGCCCGATAATTGAGCGCACTCGTAGGTCGGTAAAATAAGCAAGTTTCAACAGCGCTGCGGAAGATACAGCAACATTCCAGCAGGGGTGCTTATTTAAAGTCCGGAAACTTGACGAGAACGCGTTATTAATGCAGCTCTCGCATTTAATTATTGCTTATCTGAGATTGAAGTTGCTGTTTTCCCGGACAGCCACACTTCAAGTGGAGAATAGCCTCCTCGTCCAAAGACTAATATTCCATAAAACACTAGAATTTAAACTGCAAAGTAAAAAATTTAGTGTGCTAAATTGCTTTGGCCTTTCTTCCAAACACCATTCGTATAAATTGATCCTGTTAGCGAGATAATCTGCTGTTCTCACATCCCGCCGCTACTCATCACTACACCGACATCATCTACTGATTACTTTTATCAAGGTTGTGATCTTGATATAAAAACCCGATCCATTATTTCCATACATTTGTCAGTAAGAACTAAGTATTGCATAGAGTAGACCAATTTCGTCCAGAGTTTGCTGCGGGCAGAACTCGAAACTGGGCACGTCTGCTTCGGAATATGTTGCTCTAAGCACTAAGCCTACTTGCCGAGCGCTAAACACAATTTTCAGTGGTTAGAGCACCAGATTCCGAGGCACACGTACCTAGGTACAAGCCCCACCCGCGGTAAATTTCGGCCAGCACGTGATTAGATCCCAATAAGGACGAAACCAGTCTAGTGGATTGAATGCCTTTGATACATTATAAAAGACTTACTATATATATATATATATATATATATATATATATATATATATATATATATATATATATATATATATATATGATTAGTGTTTATAGTAAACTCGCAACCTTGTTTTAAATAAATAAAATAGTATTTATGTTTATCTGAAGTATGCAAACTTGATTTAGGGAAATGTAGCCAATTCGTCGTTTAACGAGATTCGAAACACTAGTTCAACAATAAAAATATTCACTTGGAGTATAATACAATAATTGGTCATAAACTGCCCAAAAACAAGTATTTTTGTTAGAATACACATTTTTATATTTATTTTCATTCATAAAAACTGTAACTGACAGAAAATATAGACATTTCTATATAAAATAATTATACATAGACAAAAAATTTCAGATTAAAAACATTTTGCACACATTTCTTGAAAAAATCTACAATAGAATCAAGTTATTAAAGCAAGTATCATAGAATTCATCGGCTTTCGAGACTAATATAGTTAATTCCACGAGTTGAGTAGAAGTAAAAACGTTGCAAATGACACAACCAACTGAGACGGTTTCGATGTAAGAGAAAAAAGTTACAGCCCAGGATCGCAATTTTTTTATATGCACTTCACTTTAAGCAACAGTTGAGAGCAAATGACATCTAAGTCTGGATCCATATTTTCACAAGTATGCGAGATATAAAACTCGATTTACCTCAAAATATTTTCACTCTTATGTATGTATCCTTTAATGTGCATGCATTTCCGCGTTACCTTTGCGGTTAACAACAACATATAGAATGAAATCATGCATTGGAATATAGCTTTATTATAATCCAGGGACAGGAAACACAGTTTTAACACGGCGAATTTTGCCATAACTCAACCCGACTGCACTCTATGATAGTTTATATAGTGTTCAAAGGTCAACATGGAAATTACCGCATATTGCAGTCGAAGTTATATCTGTTAGCGAAAACGTGTCCGTTTTCAACAGGGTTATATTAATTTCCCGATTCGAATTGTAAACGCATAGAAGTAGCATAAGTAAATAAAAGAGGGCATGATGAAGAAATTGGCCCGGAAACTGGGCCAAATACTGCCAAACTATTGGCCGTGTCAATCACGCCTGCTATCGTCAACGAAATTCTCATCGTACAAGACACAGAGCCAAACACTAGAAGAGAAAACGCGAGCCGTTTCTTGTGCGAAATTATCAAGTTGAAAATGGTATGGACGAATGAGTTAACCAATGCGAATGCTCATGCGTGCCAATATTAGCGGCATACACCTGACACACACACATGCATACATAAATACATTTCTATCTATATAAAAATGATTTGTACTTAGGAAATCAAAGCAAAATGTTTATTTAATTAATAAATGCTTTACAGAATAAAAAAATATTGGTCAAGTTGCTTTTTAGTGCTCAATTCTTCAAAACTGATACAAAATAAGACGAATTAAAAGTCAATTCTATAACACAAATAAGGTATTCTTGTCTTGTCGAGATGCATATAAACTTAAAATTAAAAGAAAACGACGCCTAACATGCAAGTAAGAGCAAGGGGTAGAAATTTAGACGAATCGTTTCAATAAAATAGACGATCTTTAAACCTTTGCTGCATCACTGACGTGATTAATCTTGAAAGGTCTTGTATATGCAGTTACAAGAGAATCTGAAAAGCACACACACACAACACACACACACATATATATATATATATGTTGCATATAAATCTGCTTAACTTCTTATTTTAGGTTGCCAAATGTGGAAGACAAATTTCAGTCCATATTGAAGAAACGAATAAAGTTGAGCTTTTACACGGATGAGCACCTTGACAAACTAGTGCTAGCTGGTTATCTATTATATATAACATATATATATATATATACATATATATATACCTATATATATATATATATACTCTCATATATATATATATATACGACAAAAAACTGTTTGGTTATTTCCAAATTACAAATCTGTAGTCTTGTGGCACATTCGGCAATTCGCATTATATTTAGCTTAGCTAATTTATAAACGTTGTTAACTTAACCTGTCCAAATGTTTCCATGAGAGAGTGACAGACGAAATGCATCATCGACAATTGGCAGGGATTTAATACTCTTCAACTTGTGCACAAAGACACGGATGAGAGTAAATTTCTGGTATAGTTTACTGGAAAAACAGAATTACACGCATTAAACCTAGGCAAATCGCATATTGCAAACGATGAAATGAAGAGCATTAAAGAAATACTAAAAGAGCTGAAAATGTTTGAAGTGTTATGAAACAGATTGACTAGATTAAACAAAGAGCGAAAGAGACAGAATTAGAGAGAGAGAGAGAGAGAGATAAATGTAAGGCTGAAGGACTGCTTTTTATGAAAAAATCTAAACATTACAATTTGAATATAATCTCCAAGTGAGAAGGAAGTTAAAAGTTACGTTTTGCCATTTTAGAGAGCCGATTTGATTCATTTCTTCGCAAAAACATTTTTCAAGTCATGACGATATGTAGACTCTGCCTTTGTTTTGCTCAATTTCATTAGAGGAAGTATCGCTTAAAAATAAGGCCTCCTGAAAGCAGATTGACGAAAACTCTTATGTAAGCAAAGCGGAAAAACTACTGCTCAACCGTGTATGTTAGTCATACGGTATAGAATACATGTTGTTTTAAACCAGTAAGTCCCTTCGGCAATGTACAAATTGCGCAAAAGCCAATTGACTAACCAGGACAAGTGAATGAAAATAACTAGTTTCTACACGACCCATGCTACAAAGAACCTTCGCTTCGAAGGAAGTCGACCGGGTAACATGATCGTAAATTTTTATTTGCACACCGAAATCATGAACATTACAAAGAGTGAGGCTATTTCATGTTCAAAATTGTCCACCACCCAAATACACACAGCCATTTCTGGCTCTTTGAATCAGGAATGTAATCAAACAAATCAAAGGACAGCAAATACAGCAATTACCAAATCAGCTCATATCATTTCAATTACCAAACTATTATTACCATCACCATCACGCATACCATTTTACTTGAAGTTACGATATCGTTCATTCACTAACACACACACACACACATATATATATATATATACATATATATACTGCTATGCTACTGCTATATACATGATGCTGATTTTGCGACAGCAAAATATTAAATATTAGTGTTTATGCTAGGTTGAAAAGCTCCCAATATATAAAACACACTGCTAGCCAAATAAATGAAATTTCCTTTTATCAATCCAAACCTTAAATAGCCGACCAAAATGAAAATGTACGCGCATTTTGGTAACATCATTAAGCAAATGCCATTTCAGACAAAGCACAGGTTGCTAAAAATGCTCTATTCGTAAACATTTCAGGTGGATTTGAAATATTCGAGTTCTAACATGTTCCGATGAAGATTTTGACGGAAGAAAACCCAGTCTCATCAGAAATGTAACCTAATAGATTTGGTAGCACCGTAAAATTTCGTTGGTGGTTTTGAGCCCTTCCAAAAGAGTTTAATTAAAACACAAATCTTGCATTAATCTCGACTGGTACAAAAAAGTTTACATGTAGGCAATCATAAACGGAGAGCCGTCTCACACATGATTGTCTCAAGTAGAGTTTGGGACATTTGAAAAAAAGGAATCTGACGGCTTCACCACTAGGTCGTTGAAGAACTGAAAAAGGCACGAGACGTTCCGCAGTGCGAATGACGGAGAGAAGGAGGTAGCGTCGTCTATTGCCTATCTCCATACTTTCTTTTGACCGAGAACACGGCAGCACAAGCGAGGCAGCCATATTAAAAAGCGACTGTAGAGGCACAGTGTTGACAGGGTTAATGATCAGATTCCGGTAGTACCGGCCTAGGTCAGCTGGTCGTCCATAACTTATTCATGTAAAGCCTAAAGTTTATCAATAGTATTAAAGAAGATCGTGCTGTGAGCGTGTATGTGCGCTTAACCGTGGGAACACAGCACATACATACAGATATATTTACTCACACATACGCTTGAATATAAATA
>JAQBSW010006112.1:0-51402 GCA_029291075.1 Eudiplozoon nipponicum
AATCGCACTGCTGTGAGCTGTATAGATTCTGCCTCCATAGGTACTTGATAGTACGCCTTCTGCAGATCTAACGTTGTATATACCTCATACCCCATTATATCCCTGAGCAAAGTACTCTGGTTTGGTAGAGGATACGAATCGCCTTTCGTTACCGAGTTAATAGACGATAGTTATCACAAACCCTCCATTGACCTGGTTCAGGTTTGGGAACAACCACTATTGGAGATGCAAAGTTGGAATTTGAACGCCTACAAATTCCTTCTTCTCTCAACCGCTTAAATTCTTCAATAGCAACCTGCTGCTTATATTGTGCTAACGGTTGAGCCTTCGGTGAACAGGGTGGTGATTCCACCAACTCATTTTGTTATTCTATGCCTGTCTTTAAATCCTTGGGCTTAGCGTTGAATGGTAGAAACAAGGCCAGATGTTTCTCGAGGACATCCACCAAGTCATCGGCGACGACGGGTTTGGGTATTCTCACTGATCTAACAAATAATATCCCAGTCTCAGCATAAGTCACTATCCCAGTGCCTTGTCCAATGGTTCTAGATTTGGGATCTAAAGCGAGATTAAAATGGATAAAAAAATCCATCCCAATGATGTTATCTTTTATCTCAGCGACCAGAAAATTCCATGTAAATGGAGATTTCTACCCCAATGTCACTGACAATTATTTAACTTACTTTACTTTACTGCGGCTGACTCCTTTTGGAGGATAAGCCGGCTCCATTGATTTCATGGAGTTTCTTGGGAATTTGGTACAAGTGGTGTCTCCTCACCACTCGGCTTTTTGATCGAGGACGCACCTCTAGCCTTTGCACATCCAAGCGCATTCTGCAAGGCAGCAGTAAGTTGCATGGTTGCCGTTGGCTGTTGAGAGCTCATTCGCCATTCGGAAGTACGGGGTACTGTCCAGGTGTCCATGTAATCCTGTGGTTTACTTTACTTTACTGCGGCTGATTCCTTTTGGAGGATAAGCCGGCTCCACATTTCATGGAGTTTCTTGGGAATTTGGTACAAGTGGTGTCCCCTCACCACTCGGCCGCAAACAGTTAATGTTCGTGACTGCATAGAAATTGTGCGGCGACATTCCCAGTTAAGAACAATGTATTCGAGACTACTGGAGGTGAGAGTCGAATAGTGGATAAGACAGACCTCCCTGCAGAAACGAGATCTCCTCAGACCTTCTTTTCAGTAAATGCCCTGTTAGCAACAATGACCATGAATGGAGCGTTTCGGTTGTCTAACATCAATTGGACTTCCATTAGCAGCCCATAGTTGATAATCTAATGTGTGGCTATCAAATTACACCACATCGGATCGAACTATGCTCACCTCTGCACCCATGTCTATTAAGAAGTTTAACCCAGTAAGTTCATCTGTTATAACGAATTTATTGTTGCTCTAAACAGCAACCTCATTGAGATTACCTTCCAGTCGAAATCTAACAGATTTACCGACTGTATTACTGCGCGCTTATTCTATCGAAGCTCCCGAACTTAACTTCGATGATTTTAGTATGTCTCGAATATGAATACCTTGGAGCCTTGCATGCACAATCTTTTCTACGGCTCCTATTAGCGGGAGCTCCACACGTTTTCCAGCAGCTTAGATCAGGCTACAGGAAGAGTACTTCCTTTTCATCGGGGACAACCCAACTTTGGAAACGTGCATCCCTCCTCCTGCCACTTTCCAAACTCGGCGTATTTAAGATGCGAAATGCACCACTCGCATGGTCCTTGAACACCCTCATGCGATTCGCCTCTCCGATGTTTGGAATTTGAACTTTGACTTCGAGAATTAACTCTACCTCTGTTGGAACTTTCCATATTGTTTTTTATCCAACCCAGATCGCTGCGGAGGGTGCTTACTTCATTCTCTACAGTCAAGAGTCGCTCTGAGAGATGTCTGTGTTGATGCTCGAGGCGTGAATCTGCTGTTACTGCATACACCTTAAGTTCATACTGACGATACACTTTGTCCAACCCTTTGAGCTTCTTTGGCCACTCTAGTTCCAATGTATCAAAGGCATTCAAGGTGGCTCTTAGATTAGCAGGCAATTCTGCTATATATATATATTTTATAACTTCGTCAGATATATGAAGCCCGGTGGATTTTGAAATAAGCCTTTCATCAAATTCAGATGGGAGTTGATTTCCCATCTTTTCCTGACGTTACAAGTCAGTCATCCGTTCAATCCTCTCGGGTTGATATCGTCCATGAAGTTCTTCGACTCGAAGCTCAAATGTATTTGACGGTTTGTTCTAAAAAACAAATTTCCTGAGTCTAAATAGATTCTTTTTTAAAGGCTAAGGCAAACACTACCAGGCTGAGGCAAACCTTTCTATAGGGTCCGTCATTATTTTTAGTTTAAAATAAAATTTTGCTTCTTCGACCCATTCAGAATGGTTTTCTGGACTGTACATGGTGAGCTTAACATTGCTATCCATAGAAATGCGGCAAAAGCGATCATCTACACCACATCTTTCTGCGTAAAGTATCCTCGCGCGGTCGCCATTTTTTGTAGTGGCCCTTTGGTCACTATCATAAGAGAGCCTCTAAGATGCCAGGCCCATATAATCCATATATGCGGTATGATCATCTAATTTGGAAGACTTATGTTCCTCTGAACTGTCTTTTAAATAACATTCCTTAAGTCCACTTGCTAACTGCTCTGTATCCTCAATATTTGATAAACCAGTCATAATATAAGGATTAAATTTTTTGCAATTTATATATTTTATTAATTAAGCTTACCGGGATGCGCTGATATCCAAAGGTGACAGAACGATACGGTGGTGACCTTGAAAACAAATATCCACGTCAATTACATGAAGCAAATTAGAGAGCCTTCCCAATAATGTGTAATAAGAACGTTAGATGAAAGTGGATTACACGAATTTATTAGCAAAGATAACGCAGATGGAAGCACGCAATATTCCGCTTATGCAACCCAGCACCTCAGATAAAACTCTCTTATAAACATTCAAAAAGACAAGTCATAAACTTCGACAATATTAACAAAAGAAACTTTAAAAAAATTTACAATATTTAAAAAAAACACATTATTGTTTTACGAAGCCAGCGATAAAATCAAACGTTCAAAAATAAAATTTGATTTAATTTTATATGAGGAGTTAATTGATGTCCAATAATTTAATTAATCTCCACACGAATTGTGCATAATTTGAGTTTATTTTTTATTGTATCTGAAAACTTGAAGTTACTGGTATATTTCGCTGTTCAGTTTTACAAATATTGATCTTCCCAATAGCACCAGTGCAGTGTTGCGTAAGAAGCAGACAGAACTTCGCCCAGTACTAGATTAGTCCTTATAAAATTCTTGTGATCAACATGCTGGATTATAATAAGTTTGGGGAAACTGATAGAATGTTCAGGGAATCGTAGGCATGAACTTATTAGAAATGGAAGAGAAAACTGTCCTATCGGTCTCCCATTACTAAGTCTGATTCAGACTTGGAGTCTATGGGGCTCTTATTATCTAATAGGATTGGAGACTATACGAAAACGGCGACTGCGCCAGTCCATATATCTTTTGTCTGCCAACGTATAAATCCGAAATCATTCAGATAGGCTCGCAGTTGCCCAGATGCTATTTAAAGCTTACCATATTTTGCACTTTCTGCTGCTATTTTATACCACATGGATGTCCCTGCAAGAGAATTTCAGAATCATCTTGTGCAATTTTAGAATTAAGACTGTGGGAGAAGTACCGCGCAGCCCATCAGTACTTCTTCAAAAATCGACTTCGTGATACGACCGCTTGGAAACGAAATTGGTTCCTCCTTAATCCATAATATTTCCTTCACCCTAGACTATTCTCTTTACTGACTTCGGAGGACGAAATCCCTCAGGCAGTCATCTAATTTTCCACTTTACCCCTCTGTTTTTATTCCTTAATTCTCGACTCACTGATACTACTTCTAAGCCTATTCTTGACCCATCATATCCAAATTGTGAACATTTTACTACGTTTTTCTCATCCAATTCTTTTCTTTCTTGTTTCAGCGGAAGACCGGAAACTCAACAGCCTTACCGATGCACCAACGGTTTGCTTCGGACATCGACTCCCCCTCGTCTTCCTTCAATCACAACCTCGTTCTACGGACGCCAGCGACACCTGCAAGACTCACTCGCTTCAATCTATTTGACTCCATCCAGGTCTTTGCTATACTCCATCAACTCATTCTCCACGACAAATGCCTCCATCGGTCGACGTCTGCCTCCGGTCCGCCATGATTTTCGATCTCACACTTGAACTAATCTGTCCGGACCTAACCTACCTCGCTTGGACGCTCTAACACTTCATGGACTATCTCTAATTGACCTTGTCAAGTCAAATGGAATTTCGTTTTTATTTTTTTCACCAGATTAAACTATCGTGATGTTAATGATAACTTTTACCTTCATCAACGCCTTCCCCTGCTATTAAATACTTTACTAGTCACAATTCCATTCACCTCAACATATCCTACCCTTGATTTGTTATTTCGATGGTCGGGCCAGTTGGCCTTTGATGCCAAATAAACTTATTATTATTATTATTATTATTTTTATTATTATTATTATTATATTATTAGTATTGTTGTTGTTATTATTAATATTCAATAAATTAATCGCATTCAAAATAGCATCAAAATATATATTGTCAAAAGCTTTTGAGATATCTATAAATGCAATTAATACATCACATCTAATGTAATTACATGTTTCCACATAGACAGCATATTAGAAGTTGTCGATCTATCTTTCGTAAAGCCATGTTTACATATATCAAAATCAGCCGGCAACATACGTTCTAAATGATCTAGTATCAATCGTTCTATTATCTTAAAAAACGAACGATAATAGAGATTCGTCTATAATCACTGGTGTACGTTGGCTTACTTACTTTTAGCAACGGTTTAGCTACTATCATTAGTATATCGATTGGTAATTTCCCATTCTTCAAAATTCTATTTATAAAATTGCAGAGCACATTCATAAAATTTAAAGGTAATTGAAGCAGGTTATCAATCGAAATACCAAGGTGATCTTTTTGTTCTTTCGATTTTATTTTTAACATTTTTTATCAATGCATCACTGTCAATAACAAGTCCTGGATCCTGGTCACCCAAAAGATCATTTGGATCCATGAAATTGCTTTCATTCTGTGGATTACATATAAAATTGCCAAATACTTCATCCAATTCACAGAGAAATTCATATTCAGTTTTATTCACAGATAATATAAGCTTTAATTTCTCATTATATTTGCTGTAATCTGTGAGGAGTTGTATACATGTCTAGGATTACTGTTCAGTTTGGCCAAAATATGTCGTTCTGATCTTTGACGGATTATAAGCAGTGAAGAATTAATTTCTTTATCAATCAAATCTAACCTTATTTTTTAAATACTATTGATAAGACTACACTTCATAATATTATATCGTTTACTTCTTAATATACATAATTTCCTGTTGATTCGCTTAGTTATAATATCCGTAAACGTAGATGCCTGAAATATATCAGATAATAACGTTGAAACAGAAGAAACAAATTCGTCAGTGTTCATGATTTAAAACTTTCATAATCAATCAGAATGTTTAACTCTCTAAAAAGAATCCAGTTGAACATTGCACGTGTGCATTATCAAAATTAAGTTTCTGTGTTTTGATACTCAAGATGTTCCATTGTAAAATAATTTGTTTTTGATCCAATTCTTTGAAATAGTTTACAACATCATAGCTGTGTGATTTCACCCTTCCAATTTCTAAGTATACATGATCTAAGCATTCCGAACCTCTAGTTGATTTCTTTATAATCTGCTTGAGATCATGTTTAAAAAAATTGCTTATTTCACAGTCATGTAACTTATTAAAATCACCTACCACCACATTATAGCCATGGCAGTCAAAAATAGATTGAAAAGAATTGGTAAATGTTTGATCATCATATAAAGTAGCATACGGCGGTCTGTAAAACGCGGTTAAGATCAGATTATCAATTTAAATATATAAAAAATCAATGATAGCATTATCTTCACTAGTATAAAATAGAATAGAATAGAATAGAATATCTTTATTTGGATTCAAACCACACATATTCCATCAAATAATAAAATTGGAAAATGTACAATATATATTTAAAAAATTATCACATCACAATAATTGTGCAATTAATCTCATGTAGATAAGTATATCTCACTAGTTGTACTATACAATATATCAATATCAGAAAGTTCGACTGAAAAGAATAATATATACATCATCAAATTAGGAACAATTAAGGTATAATTCGAGTGTAACATTATGTAAAAATTGAGAACCATGACTAGCAATTGATTGTATGTAATGTTAACTAACATGAAATATAGTGCATAACATTTCAATTATAATAATACAAAACTTGGAAATAAAAATCTCAAGAAAATCTGTTTCCAATAACAATTATCCTTGTCTTTTATTCAACCATGAGAAAGTATTATCATAATCAAAATAAAAAATATCAGCAGGATTGCAGACTTTTTCAAGTTCAGTAGATAAAATTTTAAAAGACATCTTAGATGGAGGCATTTCTCTAAGCCCCTTCGGCAATTGGTTATAAATTTTGTAGATTTTTGAGGAAGAGAATAACTTGCTCGCTACATTCCCCACAAAAGGAGGAGATATTGCCATATGTCCAGATCTAGTTCCAATTTCATGACTCTTTCTTATCGGAGTCATATAGGCACTAGTCCACTGGTTCAGATGGAAAACTTTTATACAATAACACATCCTCCGAAACCAAAGAGATTGCAATGACGCAAACTGTAATCTAGAGGCGTATATAGTGCAAGAAGTAGGACTAATATGTTTCACAACTTTTCTTTGTACAGCTTCTATCTTATTAGACAATCCTTTTTTAATGGATTCCAGGTAGCGACAGCATATTCTAATACCGGTCTAATCCATATTATATACATTTGAAGTTTTATATCGTTTGATAAAATAGTTCGATTTATTAGTGCCCATCTTTTCGTAGCACTGCCTACTATACTTTCAATATGTCTCTCAGCAGAAGCTGTACATTGAATAGTTATGCCTAAATCCTTAATTTCTTGCATAAGTTTAATCTCAAACACATCATTAATCACAGCATCATGAAAATAAACATAATGAAAGTTTGTTGTGTTACCTCTTTTTATTGTTTATTCTCAGCCCTAGTGTAATCAAATATCTACTCAAATCATACAAATCTAATGTCACATTATTTTTGGAGAATTCGACATTCTTTGGATCAATTGGGAAGATTATTTTAAAATCATCAGCGAATTTGCAAACTCGACCGTTAAGGATCTTAGTTTCCAAATGTGCAAATACAATTTTAAATAAAATTGGCCCCAAGCTTGATCCCTGTGGAACTCCACTCGTTACTCGTTTCGATTTTGATATCAAATCTTTTACTTGAATACTCATTCGTCGATTATATAGATAGTATTTAAGTAATCTAAAAATATTCGGATCAATATTCAACAAAATAATCGCATTCAAAATAGCATCAAAAGATATAGAGTCAAAAGCTTTTGAGATATCTATAAATACAATTAATGCATCTAACTTATTCTCGTCTAATGTAATTACATGTTTCCACATGGAAAGCATATTAGTAGTTGTCGATCTACCTTTCGTAAAGCCATGTTGACACAAGTCAAAATCAGCCGGTGACATACGTTCTAAATGATCAAGTATCAATCGTTCTATTATCTTCAAAAACGAAGGGATAATAGAGATTAATCTATAATCACTGGCGCACGTTGGCTTACTTACTTTTGGCAACGGCTTAGCTACTATCGTTAGTATATCGATTGGTAATTTCCCATTCTTAAAAATTCTATTTATAAAATTGCAGAGCACATTTCTAAATGTTAAGGGTAATTGAAGCAGATTATCAATCGAAATACCAAGGTGATCTTTTTGTTTTTTTGATTTGATTTTTAACATCAATTTTATCAATTCATTACTGTCAATAACAAGTCCTGGTTCCTGGACTTGTTATTGACAGTGATGTATGTAAAAAGTTAGTATATAAAATTTTCCCATTTAATACAGATTTACCATAAATAATTACTCCTCCACCACTTTTATCCAACGATCTCTCTTTTCTGAATAAAGAATAGTGAGTAATATCAAATTCGTGGTTTTCAATATTCTTGTTGAGCCAAGTTTCAGATAGTTTTATAAAATCAAAATCGTTACTTATTTTAAAATTATACAGCAAAATGTTTTTTTCTTAACACTTCTAAAGTTGGCATAAAATAAAGTATATGAACAATACGACTTATCTAAACAGTTATCGACTTTGACTGGCTCAGCTTTGTTGGGTTCTTTATTGTTCTTATGCCTGGTTTTGGGGCTATACTGTAGGGATATTTGCTGGGTTGCTATCTCCCTACATAGAGTTGGTAGCGGCTGTTTAGATCCGTGCTTATGATCTACCGCCGGCCTTTTCCCGATGGGTGATGTGAGAAGGCTAATTCGAATGATCACATATTTATTGTACACAATGTTGCATGGAAAATTCATAGTTAGTCCAAATTGATCGTGCTCTAGACGGCAACAAAACGAAATACTGTTAATACGATTGAATGACTTATACAAAAGTAACAGTTAAACAAAATTGTCCGTTCTCTAGACGGCAGCAAAACTAAACACTGTTAACAAAGTTGAATGTTTTATACACAAGCAATTATTCTTTCACAAATATCTGAATTGTGATGAATACATGTAACCGATTGAAAATATATGATGATATAAATAAAGTCACTGGTAAATGTTGTCACTGATGATGGCTAGAATAAAATCGTGTAAAAACTTCAATGAAAAAACTTCACAAATATATAATCCACTGTTTGCTATGGTTTTAACACATTTAATTATAATAATCCATTGTACTCTGAAATTCTTATATATAGAATTAGATGCGAACAGTAAATCACTTGTATAAACTGCGAATAATCCAACGAAGAAAGTAGTTCGACTATGGAACTATAATCCACCGCATGTTCCCTGCGTATTGCGCGCGGGTGTGTATATTTATTAAACAAAACCCTATTAATTATAATTAAAATTACAGTTCAAGAAATCTCAATTAAAACTGCTTGAAATTAACAGAGATGGTTTCTAAGATCAAAGTTAAGAGAAATATTGTGTAAAAACAGAGTTAGATTATTTGACCTTAAAGAGTGCCATATTTGTCAAAATTGAACATCGTTGGGTTGTAACGCGGAACCGCGTGTTACAATACTTCTCTACTCCCCCCGCTTTCCACAACATTGAGCAACGATACATCGTCTTTTGATATTGTATCTTCTCTCGATAAATTCCTTATAATAGCGTGATCAGAAGTAGACGGCTTCCGCTCCTGGTTCTTCTTTGGCTTTTTTACTTTTGCCAACTTCCTTTGGAGAAATGTTTTGTCAAGTCCAATAAATATGCTATGAAACTTCGGATTCTCTCCTTTCTTTTTATTGATGGCCTCGATCTAAATATTCGTTGGCCTTTTTGATAGTTTTACAACCACAGGTCTTGCACGATCGGACCGTAATTGAATTGTTAAAGCAGGATGTGTTAGGTTCTGTTTGAAGGTCTAGACTTGTCTAGTTGAAAACCTGCGGTAACATTGAGGTGGCTGGCACACGGAAAATGCGATTAATATATGTTCGATTACAGATGACTGTTTGCGCTGAAAAGTGACATAGCGTGGTGAACGCAAGTAGAATAGTCGGTGTAGATAATCATTGAAGCAGAGAAATCACACGTAGCGAGGAGAGCAGAATGTGCGTTGCGTGGTAATTGCATCGTGCTTATATAAATGCCAAGTTGTACGCAATTGGTCAAAGGTAATTTTACGCATTCTCATTGGTCCAGCTTCTAAAATTTGAATATAATTTTCATAAAATGTCGGTGAATTAATCTAAACCATTACATTACATTGTTATGGTTATACTTATGCTACGTTTACAAATTGATGCGTTTACATAGATTATATATACGTAACACAATAAAGTATGAATTAATAACTACAAATTTGTTAAATTCAATTTATGTTCTATTTATCAAAACGAATGATGAGCTTAAAATCTCAACTCTAGAAAATATAAATTGGATTTTGAAATTGTAAACGTATGGTACATTAAAGAGAACTAGTATTTAATTGATATATAATGCCAAAATCAGACTATAAACACGAAAATTGAAATGAACAGTTTTGCTATTTATCAATAAAGCCCATTTAAAAGCAGAAAAAATGACAGAAAAACAGTCTGTTGATCTAGTTTTAAGAAGAATTACTATTGAAGAACAACAACGAAATTCTTGATAAACTACCGTTAAATAAAGATTCTCATGCAAAACAAAAGGCAGGTTACTTTGAAGACATTGAAAAGTTGTTTTTAAGTTGCAATCCTAACAAGTATGAGATAACATTTATTTGGCCATATTGTTGAGGCCCCTAACCTATTCGAGTCTGTAAGCCAGATCGCTGGAAGTCCTAAAATTCACAGTAGAGTCTGATAGGCTTATATGATTATTTTCGTTACTTCAGTTCAAGTCCGCTATGTCCTGCACTAACCTACTTGTGTCCTCAAATTTAATATCGGTATCCATGAATATATGAGATAACAATTAAATCGATACTTACTGTTAGGCAATCGGAAAGTGAAAGTCGAAAGCTGTTCCGCACAGATAATTAATCTAGAAAGATGTAAAACTTGAACCAAAGATGCAAACAAATATACCTGTTCCTAGGCTCCTGTTCCTTTCTGTTTTATATTAGAACAGAAAGGAAATTGATGGAGCAATATATTTGATAATGAAATGTTCGTTTAACCAAAAAATTGTGAAAATGCAGCAGACCAAAATTTACAATACCAGACAAGGAGCGAGATACTCAAAAACTGAAAAATAGCGCACAATTTTAAAATCAAGTATTTAAACAAAGAATGTTCTGGAAAATAAAAGAAAAAATTCTTTTTAAATAAAGTTCGTTACAATCAGCTATGGTGGTTAAAACTTATCAGTCAATGTTATTTTACATAAGGCGGAGGATTTAACATCCTCTACATACGCCACCTTCTCAAAAAAGGCGTCTAATAGTAGACGTAATCATAGTTCTTCGGCTGACGTGGCACTCTTCCAGAACGAGTTGTGCATACTGGCGCCCCTGACGTCGTCATCTGGCCCGGTACAGCATTCACTGGTTCTTGAAAATCATCTGGTCTCGACAAATAGTTTTCATGCTGTGATTCACTAGAATAAGATTTTGCTATATTAAAAAACGCTTTTTCAGAGTTCTGCATTTCATTATGTGCCTGTATGGTGGGATTGCACACATCAGATTCGCCCATGGAACGGTCATTCGACGCATCTGTTAATTCAGTCATACCGTCAGTCCAGATAAACTGGGGAATACAACGATCCAACGTAACACAATCCTGAATGCCATTTATTTCTATGATGACATTCTTGTCAGTCATCCTCTTGACCTTGTATGGTCCTTTATAAAATGGTGTCAGGCAGTTCTTCCTATTCTCATTAGTTATATACACATGCGAAGCCGATTTTAAATCAGAGGACACATAGCATTTGGTTTTAGCTTTTCTAGTCTTGGTCGGGGCCAAACGACACATCTTGTCTCTAAGTGCTCCTACAAACCAATCTACATAACTAGAAGCCCAATCAAGACTACTTGGAGTTTCTATTAGAAGATCTCCAGGCAACCTTAATGGTTCTCCAATAACCAATTCTGCTTTGGAAGTTCCTAATTGTGCCCTATATCTGTTGCGCATGGCGAGTAGTACTATAGGAAGATCGTGTATCCAGCTTGTTCCACTAGTACACCTTAATGCAGCTTTCAGTTCACGATGTAGCCTTTCTACCATCTCATTCGCTCGTGGGTTATATGCACTAGTATGTATTATAGTGGTTCCCATGATGTTGAGGGATCTTACGAAAAGCTCTGACATAAATTGACTACCGCGATCACTAGTGACCTTTTCCGGAACACCATAACGCGATATCCAATTATGTAGAAACGCGAACAAGACTTCTTGCGCTGTCATGTCTTTTAAAATCGCCACTTCAAATTGACGACTAAATCTATCTACTATAGTCAGCAAGTATTTGTTTCCGTTTACTTCAGGCATCTCAACAATGTCTATGTGTACGTGTCTGAACCGTCCATTTGGTATTCCAATGTTCTTTATCTCGGTTCTGGTATGTCTCCACACCTTACACGTTTGACACTTGGCACAGGCTCTTACCCATACCCGTATGTCTTTAGAAATGTGCGGCCATACGTATCTGTCATTGATTAATCGAATGGTGGCTTTAATGGACGGATGACCCATGTCATGTAACACTTGTATAATCTTGGCCCGTAACTCCAATTGCACATATGTTCGTGGTTGACTTCTAGATGTTTCGCATAACAACCACTTGCCACTTATGAGCTTACGGACATATCCTGGTCTTTTAGATAATACTAATGTAAAGGGATCCGATCCTTGCGCTTCCTCGATTTGACTAACGAAATCGTTTATTGATTCATCTAAATTTTTTAATGGACCTTGAAATATCAGCTCGACATCAGCTTCATTCAGTCGGCTAAGTGCATCTGTCACCATATTCTCCTTACCAGCAATATGAGACACAGTGAAATCGAACTCTGCTAACCGTGTTATTTGGGAATTCACTCTACGAGAGTAATTAAGCCTAGCAGTTTTACCAAGTATGTTGATCAATGGCTTATGATCGGTCAATAATTTAAACTTATGACCATCTAAGTAATGCTCGAAGTGTATCACTGCGGCATACACTGCTAGAAGCTCTTTGCCAGACGAATCATAACGGTTTTCTCGATCATTAAGCTTACGGCTATAAAACCCAATCGGTCTTACTATGTCCTGATCTCTTTGCTGTAGCACTGCCCCTAATGCAAAATCTGAGGCATCTGTAATTAGTTCGAAAGGTTTTCCCCAATCTACAGGTGCTAATGTGGTTACGTCGCTTAACATATTCTTGGCCTTTTGGAAATTTTCTCGGTCTTCTTGACTCAAGTTTATATGCCAAGACTTCTTGATCGTGCTCTTTTCACGAGTGAGATGGCTTGTTAACGATCCAAGAATTCCGGATAGACCTGGAATGAATCGACGATAATAGCTGAGCATGCCCAAGAACCTTCGCAACTGGCGTACGGTTCGGGGTTCCGTTACGTCCTTAATAGCTTGGACCTTATCTTCCAAAGGTTTAATTCCGTCTTTGGAAAGTATATGACCAAGGTATTTCACTGAAGAACAACCGATATTACTCTTATTAGGTTTGACCACTAATCCATATTGTTCCAGCCTGGTCAAAACCGTTTTCAAATGCGTACGATGTTCATTTCGTGAGCGACTGAAAATAATTATGTCGTCTATATATACTCTCGCAAATGGACAAATCTGAAGGATTTCTTCAGCCAAACGCTGGAATGTCTGACTGGCATTTTTCAAACTAAAAGGAATTCGAAGAAATTCATGCGATCCCCCTCTTGGAAATCTGACTGCGGTGAGTGGTATCGAACTTTCTTCCATTGGTACCTGATAGTACGCTTTCTGGAGATCTAAAGTTGAATAAACCTCATATCCCATTATATCTCGGAGTAAGTTACTCTGGTTAGGGAGAGGATAAGAATCACCCTTCGTCACTGAGTTTAATAGACGATAATTTCCACAAACCCTCCATTGACCCGGTTTGGGTTTGGGAACTACCACTATTGGGGAAGCAAAATTGGAATTTGACCTTCAACAAATCCCCTCTTTGCGCAATTGGTGAAATTCTGACAAAGCAACCTGTTGCTTGTGTTGTGCCAATGGTTGAGCCTTTGGTGAACAAGGCAACGGAGCCACCAATTCTATCTGGTATTCTACTCCTGTATTCAAACTTATCCTTTTGGCACTGAAAGGTTGAAACACTGCTAGGTGCTTCTCGATTATATCGGCAAAGTCATGTGCGACTGATGGACGAGGTAAGAGGACTGTTCTAACTGCCGACGTGTTAGACTCAGTCGGTTTTGCTATCCCTACGCTTTCTGCGATAGTCCTAGCCTTAGGGTCTAATGTCAGCTTGAAATGTGTCAAGAAATCCATGCCAATGATATGGCCCTTGACATCGGCTACTAGAAAATTCCATCGGAAGGAAGATTTCTGGCCTAATGTTACCGACATTTCTTTCATTCCTTTTACTCCAATCGGACTACCGTTAGCGGCCCATAGTTGATAATCAAATGTGGGGCAATCTGCTTCCACCACGTCTGACCTAACTATGCTTACCTCAGCACCCTTATCAGTGAGAAATTCTAATCCAGATAATTTATCCTTAATAATGAACTTGATGCTGGACAATCCAGCAATGTTTTCCAGATCTCCGCTTAGTGAGAATCGGACTCTCTTCCCTTTTATCTCGGTGCTATTTGTTCTAGTCGCATCTTTTTCTTTGAGTATGCCTTTTAAAGGTATATCTGGGAGCCTTTGCAATGGAACCACCCCTACGGCTCCTACTAGCGGGGGTTTTGCCCTTTTCCCGGTGAGGGATTTCTCTCAATTGGTTTTATGCTTCCTTTCCATCTGGGTCCACCTAATCGCGGGTAAATACAATTCTCACCTTGGCACTTCGCACCGCGTCCGTATTCGCAATGTGCCTTTCACCATCTGCGTGGCCCTTCGAAGCGTTGACGCGAGTGACTCCCTCGACGTCTATTATACTTATCCTGACTCTGAAGTTGTGCAATATCACTACGCAAGCTAGCAGCTTCTCTACATAAGAAACGCAAAGTTTCTTGTATAGTCAGTTGGTTTTCGGTATCTGCCGTGACTGGCTGCATCGTTACAGAATCTGCTCTTACAGCATGTACTTGTGGTTCTTGCTGTTTATACACGCCGTCTAACCCTCTGAGTTTTGTTGGCCAATCTATGCTCATTGTGTCAAATACTTCCAATGTTGTTCTGAGCCTAATTGGTAGCTCAGCTGTAAAAATGGAGTTGACTACATCTCTAGATATATTCAACCTGGAAGCTTTTGTGCAAAGGCGTTCATAAAATTCGGACGGTATTTGACGCCCCATTTTTTCTAAGCGTAATAATTCGCACATTTGCGCTGATCTTCCAGGCTGATATCTCTGTTGAATTTCAGCCATTAATAACTCAAATGCATTGTACGGCTTTTCTTCCACAGTTCTGTCTCTGAAATTTTCCAAAGCATTTCGGAAATTTTCAGGCAATGCCATCCATGCTGCAACAAATTTCTCCATAGGGTTTACGATATTATAAGCACTGAATATCATTTGGGCATCTCCTACCCAACTTGAATGTTTTTCTGATTTATACTGTGGTAGACTTAAAATTCTTGGACTGGCGCGGTCGCCAAATTTTGTTGAGGCCCCTAACCTATTCGAGTCTGTAAGCCCCATAGATGCCAGATCGCTGGAAGTCCTAAAATTCACAGTAGAGTCTGATAGGCTTATATGATTATTTTCGTTACTTAAGTTCAAGTCCGCTATGTCCTGCACTAACCTACTTGTGTCCTCAAATTTAATATCGGTATCCATGAATATATGAGATAACAATTAAATCGATACTTACTGTTAGGCAATCGGAAAGCGAAAGCTGGAAGACTGTTCCGCACAGCACTTAATCTAGAAAGATATATAACTTGAACCAATGATGCAAATCAAATATACCTGTTCCAAGGCTCCTCTTCCTTTCTGTTTTATATTAGAACAAAAGGCAATTGATGGAGCAATATATTTGATGATGATGTAATCGTTTACTATGAGAAAAATGTTAAATGCAGCAGACCAAAATTACAATACCAGTCACGGAGCGAGATACTCAAAAACTGAAAATAGCGCACAATTTTAAAATCAAGTATTTAAACAAAGAATGTTCTGGAAAATAAAAAGAAAAAATTCTTTTTAAATAAAGTTCGTTACAATCAGCTATGGTGGTTTAAATTTATCAGTCAATGTTATTTTACATAAGGCGGAGGATTTAACATCCTCCACAAACTGTTTCAAAGAATTGGATCGTAAACAAATTATTTTGCAGTGGAACATCCTGTATAGTAAAGCACAGAAAATTAATTTTGAGAATGCACACGTGCCATGTTCCACAATCAATTGGAATATTTTCAGAGAGTTCAGCATAATTATTTATTATGAAAGTTTTTATATCATGAAAACTGATGAATTTGTTTCTTGTGTTTCAACGTTATTATGTTATATATTTAAGGTATCTACGTTTACGGATATTATTCTGAATCGAATCATTAAGAAATTATGTAAACTAAGAATTAATGAGGATAATATAATGAAGTTTAGTCTTATAAATAGTATTAAAAAATGAGATTAGATTTGATTTGTGAAGAAATTTATTCGTCACTGCTGATAATCCATGACAGACCAGAAAGAATTATTTAGGCAAATTGAAGAGTAATCCTAAACAAGAATACAAACCCCTCGCAGATTCCACTAAATATAAGGTGACTTCGAAGCTCATATTACCTGTGAATAAAACTGAGTGTGAATTTCCCTGTGAATTGGATGACTTATGTGGCAATTTGATATGGAATCGACAGAATGAAAGCAATTTCATGGATCTAACTGATCCTTCTGGACATCGGGAACCAGAACTTGTTATTGACAGTGATACATTTTTTTAAATAACTGTTTAAAAAATCAACAAAAATAGTTCACCTTGGTATATCGATTGATAATCTACTTCAATTGCCTTTAACTTTAATGAATGCGCTCTGCAATTTAATGAATAGAATTTTAAAGAACTGGAAATTACCAATCGTTATTCGAACGATAGTACCTAAACCGTTGCCAACAGTAAGTATTCTAACCTGCGTCAGTGATTTTTAACTAATTTCTATTTCACCTTCATTTTTAAAGATAATAAAAAACTGATACTAGACCATTTAGAATGTGTGTTGATACAAGTCAACATGGTTTTAGGATAGATAAATCCACAATTACTTGTATGTAATTAAAGTTAGATGCATTAAATGTATTAATAGATATTTCGAAAGATTCTGCTATTTTAATGCGATTAATTTTATTGAATATTAGTCTAAATATTTTAGATTCCGGACTTAGATTTTATATATATATATATATATATATATATATATATATATATATATATATATATATATATATGACCTACACATCGAGAAACAAGTTTGGGGGCAATTTATTTAAGATCGTTTTTTCCTACAATTGGAAATTAAAATGCCTCAACAGGTCGAGGTTTACCAAATTTTCTAATGATTTAAAACTAATCTTTCCAATTGATCCAAAAAATGTCGACCTCTCTAAAAAATAATGTGACAATATATTTGCATGATTAATATAGATATTTGATAACACTAGGGCTGAGAATAAACAGTAAGAGGACGAGAGTTTTCAAATAGGTAATAGAACATAATTAAATTGTGTTTATTTTCATGATGCTGTGAATAATGATGTTTTGTGATTAAGCTACTGCAAAAAATTAAGGATTTAGACATAATTATTCAATGAACATCTTCTACTGAGGGACATATTGAAAAGATAGTAAGCAGGGCCAAGAACAGATGGACACTACCAAATAGGAATTTAAAATGAATATAATTTGGATTAAACCTATACTAGAATTTGCTGCCGCTACTAGGAATGCATTAGAAGGGATCTATTCAAAAAGATAGAAGCTGTAAAAAAAATTTGTGAAACAAATTAGCCTTATAGGAATGTCCTTGCTGCGATACTGAATTAATTGAAATTACCTGAACTAACGCAGCTTTCATTGTTCCAGTAATTTTCTTTTTTCATAATATTTCGATCTACATTACCATAGATCTTCATCAGATGCATTTCACGAAACAAAAAAAAGAAAATTATCTTCTGTTCTATATACGACACTACATAACAGTTTGTATCACTGGAAACTTTTTGATGCCGGAGGATGTGATGTTGTATAAACGCTTTCCATTTCAAACAGTAGACGGGGGCATATACGATTAAAATAAGAAAGATTCATGATGATGTGGACATTTAGCAATATCTCCTTCTTTGATGTGGAATGTTGCGTGCAAGTTATGCTTATTTTAGAAAATTTACAAAATTTACTATCAATTGCAAAGGGGCTTAGAGAAAAACCTCCATCTAAGATGTCTTTTAATTTCTTCTTATTTACTGAACTAGAAAAAATCTACAATCACGTCGATATTTTTAAATTAAATTGTGATAATACTTCCTCATGGTTGAATAAAAGACAAGGATAATCGTGATCGGCAACATATTTTCTTAAGAATTTATTTACAGGTTCTAATAAATTTGAAATGCTTTGCATTATATCATTATGTTAGTCAACAAAACATGCATCTAATTGCTTGTCACGGGTCTCATTTTATTCATAATGTTACACTCAAATTATGCCTTAATTTTTTCTATTTCGATGATAAAACCATTTCTGTGATATTACAGCCGAACTTCCTGATGCTGTTATATTGTACAGTACGACTAGAGAGATTTACTTAACTATATGAAACTAATTGCACATATTTATGTGAGTTGATATCATTTTTATATTGTATATTTTCCAATATTATTATCTATTTGATGGAACATGTGTGGCTTGAATCCAAATAAAGATATTCTATTCTATTATATATATATATATATATATATATATATATATATATATATATATATATATATATATATATATATATATATATATATATATATATATATATATATATAAAATAGAACAATTGAAGCTGTTGATTCAATGAAAACGATATAACATTGGAATTTTGTGTTAAGTCTTTCATCATACAAATCACTCATATTCGTATCTGATAAATAAAAAAAGTCACAACTAAATTCAAAAACAAACATATTACATCAAAATATGCAGACAGCAAATTGATATTTGACGCACAGAAATAGGATAAGTATCAAATAGATTGTTTTTGAAACATGCATAATATTCAATAAATTTGTTTTTTTTACATTTATAATTATACTATTTGCTGTTCGTGTGACACGTTAAATATAATTGTTTTTACATTTATTAAGGTGTTTTCATCTCAGTTAATTATAAAAAGGAATTATCTAGCATTCTAAAAAATAAACATTCACCAAGTGAGTAAAAACCAGTTCTGCAGAAATAAATTTAAAAATTATTGTTTAACAACAAGAATATTTAGCTCTTTTCGTTCTTCACTTCAATATTTCACACACGTTTGACATCGATAAAATAAATTTATATATATATATATATATATATATATATATATATATATATATATATATATATATATATATATATATATATATATATATATTGACGTTAACACTGATATGGATCATTAAAATTTTATCATTATTGATCGCAATTATATGTTAATTTTCTGATGTGAATTTTCATTTAATCTTACGCTTCATAAAGTTTCGCAAGAAAACATGTGGAATGTTGATGATTGTTTGTATATATTGCTTATTCTTGCTAAATGAAAATTCATGTTTTGTTTATATCTAAATACTTTCAGTGTTCGCTGTTCGTGAACACAGTAGATATAAATATAGTTATAATTTTGTGTTCCTATATTATAAATCAAATAACAAAATGTGCATAAATCGTGGCACAAATCTGTAGTTCTTTAAAGCAGTTTGTGGTGTATGCTGAAATTCCACGTCTGCATATGCGGCTTTGAATTTTTTTAAATATATTCGAAATCGCTTCTATTTTACTTACGGTACCAGAGGGGCCTAATAGGAGACAAACGCACATAGTCCTTTGTAAAGGTCTTAGAGAATTTCCAAATATCAAATAAAACTTTACGTAGAATAATATTTTTTCGGTCGATTGCATTGTTTTATAGAAAATTATCAAAACTTTTAAATTCTATAAACGCATGTGGATGAATCATTTTGTTATAGGTTGCTGACTATCTGGTTGTCCACATTGGAAGAAGATAGTTCTGTTCTTCCTTGAATTCCTTAGGTTTTATTATTTTGTTCGACGCCTGTTTCAATAATATGCGATTGTTGTTTACTTCAAGCTCGTATTCTTGAAATAACGAACTATAAGGCGTAAATGTTAAGCAATTACAACAAATGTGAAATAATGTCATGCTAAATGACAAAAAAATTAGAAAGAACTTTAAATAAGATTTAAAGTTAAAAGAAGTCAATGTGAGACAAAAAATTAAGATAACTGCATGCAAAAATAGAAATAATAGTATTGTTATAAGGAATGTTAATGTTTAATTTGTAAGTTCTCTGATAAGGGTGACTATTCTTAAGATATATATCAGCCAATAGTAAGAAAGGATTAAAAGATGAAATTGTGGAAAATGTTTATGCAATTACTTCAAAAGTTTAGTTGGAGATAATAACATTATAAAAACAGATGTGAGCTAATGCAAGTTAATTTTTATTATTCATTTGCTGGAGTTAGTTCTCAATATCAATTTGTACATTATTCGCTTCCTACCATAAATTAGCGTTGGGCTCTAAATAGATTCACATTATTTGCCCACCAACATTTCATTTATTAAAAAATCTAGCAAATTATTTCACCTTTTTTATCTACGTCTGTTTAAACATGTGCATCAACAATTCGGTAAATTTTATTGTCCATTGCCTACTGAATGACGAAAAATATCATGTCCAGCGACATGTTCATATCTATCTGCAAATTATTTCCCTTTCGTCTTTCCTTATTTGACGCATCGTTCCGAAATGATAACTGAGATAATAATCTTTGCATAGAATATCATACAATATAAATTTTAACAATTCAAGTTTATTCGTGCAATAATCAATTTTACTGCCATGAATAATATGTTTTCTTGAAGTAGTTTCTCTGTTGTATTTGGATGCTAATATTATTACTTTGGTTTCCAGTAATACTATGATCTTATGCTACACTATAATTGTATATGCTTTGTCATGCCTCAAACCCAAATTTTAGTTAATTTTGTCACAAGTTTGTTGAGAAGAATTAAATGAAAATGTTATTGGCTAATGCTGCATATTTTCATATACGACTTACTTGAATGTCCCTATGTTTGTCTTATTTAAAATGTGAAAATATAAATGTAAATATAAATTCATATATAACACATCTTTACTTATTATTTAGATAGAACTGAAACCTGTTGTGGAATTTGAAACCTTCTATCGGACTTTCAGAAATACAAAAGAAAATAAATTGGATTGAGTTTATACATGTTTATAATATGGATTAGACTGATATTAGAATATGCTGCTGCTACTTGGAATCCTTTAACAAAGGGTTTGTCTAATAAGATAGAAGCTGTACAAAGAAAAGTTGTGAAACAAATAAGTCCTATCTCCTGCACTATATACGCCACTAGATTACAGTTTGTATCACTGCATCCTTTATGGTTTCGGAGGATGTGCTATTGCATAAAAGTTTTCCATTTGAACCAGAGGACTGGTGCTTATATGATCCAATAAGAAAGAGTCATGAAGTTGGAACTAGATCTGGTCATTTTGCAATATCTCCACCATTGGTGGAGAATGTTGCGAGCAAGCTATTCTCTTTTTCAAAAATTTTCAAAATTTACAATCAATTGCCAAAATGGCTTAGAGAAACGCCTCCATCTAAAATGTCTCTTAAATTTTTATCTACCGAACTAGAAAAAGTGTTCAATCCTGCTGATATTTTTTTTTAATTTTGATTATGATAATACTTTCTCGTGGTTAAATAAAAGACAGGATTAATTGTTTTTCAACAACATAACTTCTCGAGATTCTATCTTCAAGTTTTGTACTATTAATACTGAAACGTTGTGCATTACATAGTATGTTAAACAACAATACATACAATCAATTATTAGTCATGGTTCCCTTTTTTTGCATAATGTTACACTCGAATAATACATTAAATTTTTCTATTTTTGATGATGAATCTATCTCTCTTTATAACCGAACTTTCTGATGCTGATAAATTGTACAACTAATTGCACATACCTATGTGATGTGATATGTTTTTATATTGTACATTTTCTATTTTTATTTGATGGAACATGTAAGGTTTGAATCCAAATAAAGATTTCCTATTCTATTTTATTCAAGTCAAACCACCAATGGTGGGAATGTTGCGAGCAAGCTACTCTCTTTTTTAAAAATTTACAAAATTTACAATCAATTGCTAAAGGGGCTTAGAGAAACGCCTCCAACTAAAATGTCTTTTAAATTTTTATCTACCGAACTAGAAAAGTGTTCAATCCTGCTGATATTTTTAATTTTGATTATGATAATACATTCTCATGGTTAAATAAAAGACAGGATTAATTGTGTTTCAGCAACATAATTTCTCGAGAATCTATCTTCAAATTGTGTATTATTAAAACTGAAAGGTTATGCATTATATCATCTTGTTAATCAACAATGCATACAATCAATAATTAGTCATGGTTACCTTTTTTCTTACAAACTGTTATACTCGAATTATATCTTAAATTTTTCTAATTTTGATGAAGAATCTATCACTCTTTACAGCTGAACTTTCTGATGCTGATAAATTGTACAGTACAACTAATTGCACATATATATGTGATGTGATATCTTTTTATATTGTACATTTTCTAATTTTATTATTTGATGGAACATGTGTGGTTTGAATCCAAATAAAGATATTCTATTCTATTCTATTCATAGTATGTGTTTCTAGTAACAAAGACTGTTTTTTACTGAGGATTAACTACGTTGAGTACAATAGCTACCAATGCGCATAACTTAGTTTCGTTTTCGCTATTATACACATTTGGAAATCCACATTATTATATATATGAAACAAGACTTTTAAATGAAACTAAAGAAATTTATTCCACATTTTTTCAAAAAATTTACAATTTATAACGTTTGAATTCAACATATGCAAAGATAACAATGTTCCTTTGATTACCGTGGAATACAAAAAACGACCTGGACATCTGTCAAAATTAGTTAATATGCAAAAAGTAAAGACAAAAAACAAACAAGGAAAACGGCTCTGAAATAATTGGTGTTCGAATCTGAAACTCCAATTCCGTCTTCATTGTTGCTGTATAATATCCGTCACTGGTGGCTCATCAATATTTACAAAACCACTAATATGAGCTCCCGACATTTGCGGATTGTTACCAATTTTGAATTGTGAAACCGATGCGTTTTAATTTCGCCCTAAATTTATCGTCTAATAGGAAGTATAAATAGGAAAGCTTGCGCGATGCACTTCACGTCCCTCTCACTCACGATGTACGCAATCCACTAGACCGTTGAAATTAGGATGGCACGTTATTCTTCCTCACAAACCAACTCCCAGAATCTGTAAATAACATGCAACAAAATAAACTTTGTCTTTTCCAAGACATATGATAAAGATGGACGCATTTATTAAGATTATCTGTCGAAATGCTCTTTAAGGATAGTTATGGAAACCTTTCTGCAAAGCCTGTCCTAGCGGTGCACTGGCGAAATACACTTTAAAGAAATGACAAAAAAGATTCAATTTAATTTGGAGACTATAATTTTGCAGATCAAAATGTACTAATTCTGTTACGCAGTTCTAGCTTTCTGGAATAATGCGTAATAATATGCACATAACCGAAATCTTCTTGTTCTAATTAGGTTGACAGTGTCAAATCGGGTGCGTTGTTGAACAGTTTTAATAGTTCATATGGCTAAGCATCTTATAGTTTTTTTATGTTGCGCAATCAGACATTTCATTAGTTTCCATCTCAGCGCAGAAGCAAGTTAATCGTAAACAACGCCAGCATATAGAGATGGCTTGCCAGACTTGCTTTTGATTAAATAACATTAAAATAAAAGACCTAGAGTAATTGAGTATGCTAAGAAAACTAAGCAGAATTCTGTCGTTATTGTTTTATTTTCTAATGGACTAGAAATTTATCTCTGTTTTATATGTAGGCCATATATAATTTCAGTATCCTATGAATTTGACATTTATTTGCACTTGTGCACACTTTTCTATTTTTCGCAGGAGACCACACTAAATGATTCGAGCTAGAGTCTTCTTGGTGTATCTTAAATGTCAGAGACTTTGATTTCACCATGAAAGCACGAATAACAATGTGAACGTCTTTACAATAATTTATACGTGAATCTCTCATATTTCTCTGCAGATTTTCATTTATATGAAAGCCTAAATTTAAAAATTCAAATAATCCGAAGTTGGCAATAACAACTATCTTGCGATGTTTACCTGATAAAACAGTATCTGTTCCTAAACTACTTCTAAGTTTTGATTAGCTTGAATTATTGGCGATATCCATAGAAGTTAGTATATTGTTGACCTCCAACATCCAAAACAACAATAGCATCGAACGGCTTTAACTTTTTCTTGTACTGTAAACAAAATCTTAAATAGAACACCAGGCCCTTGCCTGCAGTATTTAGATGCGTCTTTAATCCGGTTATATTCCTTTGATGAGATGTTTTAATTTTCATAATCATGAAAAAATGTCGACTATCACACTTACAGGTGTATCAGTGGATTCGAAGTCATCAATCTTTTAGAGCGGAAGAACCAGATTGACATCAGCATCTAAATTAGTAATAGGAATTAGCATGTTTGAAGGTATCGATTATCAGTCAATATTACACATAATTCTAGTCCTTATTTGAAACATGGCACATTCATGTTGACAAATGTTCGAGAGAATAAATGAAGTTGACACTCTATGTTTTGTTAAACTATATATTTTGATAGACTTAAAGTTGAAATAATTTAATTGTATTGTAGGGTTATTTTTGTGGGGTAGCTATCTAGTTCGTGATGCCGCACCCTTCCTACATAGACTTCGTAGCTGCTGTTGAGATCCGTGCTTATTATTAGTCCCCGACCTTTTCCCGATGGGTGATGTGAGAAGGCTAAGTCGAGTAATCGTACATATATTGCACAATATGTTGCAAAAAAATTCACAGTTAGTTCACTTTGACCGTGCTCTAGACGGCAAAAGAACGATATATTGTGAACAAAATTGAGTGTCTTATACACTAGTAATTATTAATTCACACTTAAAGAAAACGGACCGTTCTCTAGACGGCAACAAAACGATATATTGTCACAACAGGAAATAATCAATTCACAAACGTCTGAATCGTGATAAATACATGTTAATGGTTAAAAATATGAGATGATATAAACAAAGTCACTGGTAAGTACTGTCACTGATAAAAATTGTCTAGAAAAAAAATCACAAATAATTAATCCACTGTTTGATATTTTTTTAAACATATTTAATTATAGTAATCCATTAAACTATAGAATTTGTTAATGTGATTGAGGCTCATCTGATGTCTTGATGCATGAAACCATATCTGAATGCAAATAAAAACTATCGAATCACTTATGCATTATAATCCATAGCATGCTCCCTGCGTATTGCGCGCAGGTGTGTATATTTAATAAACAAAACACTATTAATTACAATTAAAATTGCAGTTCAAGAAATCTCAATTAAAACTGCATGGAACTAACAGAGATTATTTCTAAAATCACAGTTAACAGAAATATTGTGTAAAAACAGAGTTATATTATTTAACTTTATAGAGCACTATATTTGTCAAAATTGGACATAGTTGGATTGTAGCGCGGAGGCGCGTCTTACCGTATAACGGAGGTACATTTTACTAGGAACTTTGGATTTTGTATCGATATTTTATCAAACATATCAATCTAAAATGCAACAAGTGAAAATGCGTCGATCACAACAATTAGCGACACTTATATAATTAAACGAACATTGGTTGCGCCGGTGGTGATAAAAATTATTATAATCTAGGTTGCGGTCTTGATATCAACACCTGACCCATTAATTACTTACATATGTCAGTCTAAACTATTAATTTTATAGTGTAGATATGGTAATTCATCCAGTAGACCTGTTTCGTCCTTATTGGGAACTTATGTGTGTATAATATGATGCGAAACGTTTTTTTATTACAACGAATATATGTGTTCACAAAATTTTCAATCAAAAGCAATATATGTGAGACGAAAAAATTGAGTGCGTAATAGTTCAGTTGTGACCAGAAGGATAAACCACATTCTTCTACCAAATATATTGTGGTTAAAGGGCGTAATACCGGCTCCTACTGATGAGTCGCCAGTAAGCACGAAACGAATGTGCATGAGATTATACTTTCCGTTCATGCTGCCTTTGGTTTATCCTTCTGGTGACAACTGAACTAATTTGTTACTAGGTTCGCAAAACCTAATACATACTTGCATATATATTAGTTCTTCGCAACAAACAGTATTGAAATATACTATGTTAATTTCTTAATATATGTATTTTAGTATGATTTCCGATACTAGTTGTAACATCCTGCTCTGTTCCTGTCCATAGAATTTCTGCACGTGTGGATGATGATAGGTTTTCATACTGCTTATATACAGTGAAATTTGTGTTTGTCTTAAGCCTAAATACTTGACAACAAAAGTTATTTTAATTTTTTATACCTTGAAATATCAAACTATAGTGAATTATACCGAGCATACGCGCAATAACTAAATAATATAATTTGATCTGTTTCGTTCACCGCCTGGCGAAATATCATTTAAACAATATTTATTTACACAGATATTGTCAAAACTCGTATTACATACCAATATGAATTTATATAATAGCTAATAATGAGATTATCCATACAGTATATAAGCTTTCGAATGATAGGCTATAAAATATAAAACCACTTATTGAGGAATATTTCATAATGATACCGCTACTAAATGAAAAATACTGCCATACATATCTGAGTTATGTTCATGCCAGCTTCATAATTGTCATAGAAGATGCCGAGAAAATTAAATAACCAAAGAACTTAACGATTATCATCACATTCAGATTGCCAGACAGCTAAATCTAGTGCAGTGGTATTCTAAGAAATATTGGAATTAATACAGCAAATTCGCCGTTTAAAAAGAAAAATATACAGAGAGCAGTTGTGGGCTGGACAGTACAACCATTACAACAGCAAAGTCATAATTTAACCAAAGATAGTTTCGATACCCGATTTATCTTGAAGTGTGAATAAAAACTGTTCTAAACAAGTAGTATATCAAAAGATAACGGTTGTTTAAACAATTTGTCTAAAAATCGAATAAAATCAATGAAACCACCTCAATATAAAAGGCAATATATACAAGTATTCCTTTGAAATGGACGCAAAATATGAATTATTTTTCCAAATAATTAAGGAATGAATGAAATCACTGATGTGCAAATCGTAATTGTTGTTTGTTTATACAATTAAAGTAACGCTTAAATTAAATAAAACGATAAATTCACTGTAATCGAGAGTTACGCGATTAATCCTTTGTTGAGGAATCCAGAAATGAAAACAAATGACAATAATGTTTGTAATAATTATTCATCTAATTACACTTCGGCAAAATTATCACTAATTAAACTTTAACGAAATTTGAATTTTTATATTTTTACAACTGGTAAGTCTAAACAAATTGAAATTTATTGATATTTTTAGTTGTGCTTAATGAAGACATAAATTTATATCTAAATTTATAAAAAGCCATAATAATATCAAATGTGTACCTCTTTGAAAAGTAACTTTTTTTAGAATATAATATCTTTATTTGGATTCAAACCACACATATTCCATCAAATAATAAAATTGGTAAATGTACAATATATATTTAAAAAATTATCACATCACATAAAATTGTGCAATTAATCTCATGTAGATAAGTATATCTCACTAGTTGTACTATACAATATATCAATATCAGAAAGTTCGACTGAAAAGAATAATATATACATCATCAAATTAGGAACAATTAAGGTATAATTCGAGTGTAACATTATGCAAAAATTGAGAACCATGACTAGCAATTGATTGTATGTAATGTTAACTAACATGAAGATATAGTGCATAACATTTCAATTATAATAATACAAAACTTGGAAATAAAAATCTCAAGAAAATCTGTTTCCGATAACAATTATCCTTGTCTTTTATTCAACCATGAGAAAGTATTATCATAATCAAAATAAAAAATATCAGCAGGATTGCAGACTTTTTCAAGTTCAGTAGATAAAATTTTAAAAGACATCTTAGATGGAGGCATTTCTCTAAGCCCCTTCGGCAATTGGTTATAAATTTTGTAGATTTTCGAGAAAGAGAATAACTTGCTCGCTACATTCCCCACCAAAGGAGGAGATATTGCCAAATGTCCAGATCTAGTTCCAACTTCATGACTCTTTCTTATCGGAGTCATATAGGCACCAGTCCACTGGTTCAAATGGAAAACTTTTATACAATAACACATCCTCCGAAACCACAAAGATTGCAATGACACAAACTGTAATCTAGAGGCGTATATAGTGCAAGAAATAGGACTAATATGTTTCACAACTTTTCTTTGTACAGCTTCTATCTTATTAGACAAACCCTTTTTTAATGGATTCCAAGTAGCGACAGCATATTCTAGTACCGGTCTAATCCATATTATATACATTTGAAGTTTTATATCATTTGATAAGATATTTCGATTTATTAGTGCCCATCTTTTCTTGGCACTGCCTACTATACTTTCAATATGTCTCTCAGCAGAAGCTGTACATTGAATAGTTATGCCTAAATCCTTAATTTCTTGCATAAGTTTAATCTCAAACACATCATTAATAACAGCATCATGAAAATAAACATAATGAAAGTTTGTTCTGTTACCTATTTTTAAAGCTCTCGTCTTTTTATTGTTTATTCTCAGCCCTAGTGTAATCAAATATTTACTCAAATCATACAAATCTAATGTCACATTATTTTTGGAGAATTCGACATTCTTTGGATCAATTGGGAAGATTATTTTTAAATCATCAGCGAATTTGCAAACTCGACCGTTAAGGATCTTAGTTTCCAAATTTGCAAATACAATTTTAAATAAAATTGGCCCCAAGCTTGATCCTGTGGAACTCCACTCGTTACTCGTTTCGATTTTGATATCAAATCGTTTACTTGAATACTCATTCGTCGATTATATAGATAGTATTTAAGTAATCTAAAAATATTCGGATCAATATTCAACAAATTAATCGCATTCAAAATAGCATCAAAAGATATAGAGTCAAAAGCTTTTGAGATATCTATAAATACAATCAATGCATCTAACTTATTCTCGTCTAATGTGATTACATGTTTCCACATGGAAAGCATATTAGTAGTTGTCGATCTACCTTTCGTAAAGCCATGTTGACATAAGTCAAAATCAGCCGGTAACATACGTTCTAAATGATCTAGTATCAATCGTTCTATTATCTTCAAAAATGAAGGGATAATAGAGATTAATCTATAATCACTGGCGCACGTTGGCTTACTTACTTTTGGCAACGGCTTAGCTACTATCGTTAATATATCGATTGGTAATTTCCCATTCTTCAAAATTCTATTTATAAAGTTGCAGAGCACATTCCTAAATGTTAAGGGTAATTGAAGCAGATTATCAATCGAAATACCAAGGTGAACTTTTTGTTTTTTTGATTTGATTTTTAACATCAATTTTATCAATTCATCACTGTCAATAACAAGTCCTGGTTCCTGGTCTCCCAAAGGGTCAGATAGTTCTATAAAATTTCTTTCATTCTGTGGATTGCATATCAAATTGCCAAATACTTCCTCCAATTCACAGAGAAATCCATACTCAGTTTTATCCACAGGTAGTATAAGCTTTAACTTTTCCTTGTATTTACTGTAATCTGTGAGGAGTTTGAATCCTAATCTAGGATTACTCTTCATTTTGGCCAAAATAATTCGTTCTGATCTTTGACGAATTATTAGCAGTGATGAATTAATTTCGTTATCAATGGAATCTAACCTCATTTGTTTAATACTATTAATAAGACTACACTTTATTATATTATCTCGTTTAATTCTTAGTTTACACAATTTCCTATTAATTCGTTTCGGTATAATGTCCGTAAACGTAGATGCCTGAAATAAAATAGATAATAACGATGAAACAGAAGAAACAAATTCATCAGTATTCAAGAAATAAAAACTCTCATAATCAATCAGTATACTTAATTCTCTAAAAAAATTCCAGTTGATTCTGGAACAGTGCACGTGTGCATTTTCAAAACTTAGTTTCTGTGTTATGCCACTCAAGATGTTCCATTGTAAAATAATTTGTTTGTGTCCAATTCTTTGAAATAATTGACAACATCATAACTGTGCGATTTCACCATTTCAATTTCTAAGTATACATGATCTAAGCATTGTGAACCTCTAGTTGATTCATTTATACTTTACTTTACATTACTGCGGCTGACTCCTTTTAGAGGATAAGCCGGCTCCATTTCATGGAGTCTCTTGGGAATTTGGTACAAGTGGTGTCCCCTCACCACTCGGCTTTTTGATCGAAGACGCACCTCTAGCCTTTGCACATCCAAGCGCAGTCTGCAAGGCAGCAGTAAATAGTATGGTTGCCGGTGGCTGTTGAGAGCTCATTCGCCATTCGGAAGTACGAGGTACTGTCCAGGAGTCCATGTAATCCTGTGGCTGTTGTCCCCTTTTGTGGCGGGGAACACACGCCGAGTCATGGTGCCGTCGTCGGGCTCATGTGGTATTTTATAGGAGATCCGATTGCCGGTCGGAAATCCACCACGCCCTGGTGACACCACCGCCATAGCCCCGTTAGCCCATGTACGATCAGCCATCGAAACATGGTTGACACCGTCGTACCACGTTGAGGAGGAAATGGTTAGAAAAAAAATTGGTTATTTCACAGTCCTGTAACTTATTAAAGTCACCTACCACTACATTATAGCCATCGCAGTCAAAGATAGATTGAAAAGAATTGGTAAATGTTTGATCATCAAATAAAGTAGTATACGGCGGTCTGTAAACCACTGTTAAAATCAGATTATCAAATTGTATAGATAAGAAATCAATGATAGCAATATCATCACTAGTATGTAAAATTTTAGCCTTAAATACAGATTTACTATAAATGAGTACTCCTCCACCTCTTTTATTCAGCGATCTGTCCTTTCTGAATAAAGAATAGTGAGGAATATCAAATTCATGGTTTTTAATATCCTTGTTAAGCCAGGTTTCAGATAATATTATAAAATCGAAATCGTTACTTATTATAAAATTACACAGCAAAAAGTTCTTATTCTTAACACTTCGAAAGTTAGCATAAAATAAAGTAAATGTAGAAAGCGACTTATCTAAACAAGTATCGACTTTTACTGATTCAACCTTGTTGGCTTCTTTAATATTATTTTCCCGGGCTTCGAGGCCATTCTTCCTCTCCCCCCTCTGTCCACAACATTTAGTAACGATACATCGTTTTTTGATGTTGCAGTCTCATTCGATTGATACCGTTTAACAGCTTGATCAGACGTTGATGGCTTCCGTTCCTGATTGTTCTTTAACTTTTTTACTTTTGCCAAATTCCGTTGGAGGAATGTTTTGTCCCGTCCAATAAATATGCTGTCAAAACTCAAATTCTCATCTCTCTTTTTATTGATAGACTCTATTTGCATATCTGTTGACCTTTTTGATAATTTTACAATTACTGGCCTTGAACGATCAGCTCGTTTCCCCACCCTATAGCGTTTAGCAATATCTGCATGCGTCTCTTCTTTTATTAAAGTATTTAATTTCTCGACGTCTTTCACATCTTCATATTTTCATCTAGATTAAATAAAACTATTTGATCTTGTTTGCTATTACGTGCTGAAACTTCACTCGCTAATATATTTAGCATTTCTTCACCAGATGATTTATTTTTAACTAGCGTATAGCCTTCCACTGTTAAATCGGCCAATTCAATCCATGGTTGAACATCAGTCTGTAACTTGTCTAACTTCACAAGTAATGTCTCATTCAGTTCAACTATACGCGCGCTTAATGTTTCATTATTTTTCACCACTTGCTCCAATTTCATTGCATTCACAACTGCATCATTCTTCAATATGGACATCTCATTTTTTAAATAGTTGTTTTCATCCTTCAACACCTTCATGGAGTTCTGAAGATCCATAACAATTTTTTCAATATCGGAATGCGACGAAATCGGAGCCATGTCAAACCGCGCGCGTTAACAAATTAAAAAATTGTAACAATTTTTTATATTATATTCGCCAAAACACACTTTTACATCCTACAGGCACTTTTTTAAACAACACTTCATACGCCATTAGAATTGATTCATGTACGCTGTTTGATTTTAGATATTTTTTATATTACTAGTGTATATTGGTCAAACGTATAATAATCTAATTAATAAACGTATGCTGCACAGATTGAAGATAGGACCTGGTAGTCTAATGAAGAGGAACGTATTTCCTCTGGCAAAATTAAAGTGACATTTATTGATAAATATAAACCACCGCGGCTGATTGAATCGAATATTATTTAAAAACAAATTATTATTTTTTATTTAAGTCAAATTTGCGAGCTTGAAGTAAACACCAATCCCTTTGTATTTAACCAGTCGTTGATCAACAAAACAAAACTACCGCCAGCCGCAACGCACTGAAGCGTTTCGACCTTCAATCAGAGTACGACGGCAAACTGACTATCGAGGATCAAACCGCATTGAATATATATGGAAATCAAATTTAGATATGCGGCTCTCATCTCTAGCAGTCTCGCATACATTGAACTTGACTGTAAATGTCGGCTATACAATTTCTATGCAGTCATGGACATTAACTGTTTGCAGCTTTCGCAACATATACATATATAGGCAATACAATAAAACAATAATTGATTGCGCGGGTGGTAGTAACAAATATTTAAATCAAGTTTGCGAGCTTGAAGTAAACATTAATCCTATTTTATTTAACCAGTATTATTTTATTTTCTAGAACATTCTTTATTTGAAAACTGGACAGTATATATGTACTTCTGAATTGTGCGTAATTTCAGTTTGAGTAATCTGTATCTGACTGGCCTGACTTTACTTAGCAAGCTGAATTTGTTACTTTTTTCCTCTTTCCGGATTAATGATACTCGATTTTTTACAACATACAACTACTATTAGTTTGTCTTTTGAATCGTACATATTGGGGGAGTTCTGAAACAGGTAGTCTAATAATTAAGTTTTTTGCGTCTTATTTATTTCTAGATTATTTTATTGGGTGTATTGCTACGTAAGTAGTAAACAGTCCGTTGCCTAACACTAAGTTATCAAATAATTATTTAAGTTCGATTAACATGGAAGCTAATCATAAGTTTGAGGACACAAGCAAGTTAGCTCAAGATATAACAGGCATGAACATAATAGGTAAAATCCAAATAAATTCAAATTGGTTCTGGGATTCCAAAATGATATTCAAAGCTTACCAGATTTTAATACCTATGGAGAAATTTGCTGCATCATGAATGGCATTGCCAGAGAATTTCAGAAGCCTATTTGAAAACTTTAGAAACAGAACTGTGAAAGGCGGACTACATAATGCATTCTTGTCGCTAATGGCGGAAATTCAACAGAGATTTCAGCCTGGATGTTCGGCACAAATGTGCGAACTATTAGAACAAATGGGTCGTCATCTACCTTCACAGTTTTATAAGTGCCTTTGTAGAAAGATTATGAAGAGAACGTGAGATTTTCCTTAACGAAATAGTTGTTTTATCTGCTAATTTGTCACTGAACATATGAAAAGGTCTGCTCAAGAATGATATAGACTTGCATTCTTAAATGCAATGATTTATCTAACCACCAACACCAATTATTGTAATTATACTTGGGTTTAAATTTATTGATATTTATATTATGTTGGATTTCCATAGAAATGAATTGAGCAAGAGTCTATTTTTCACAAAGTATTTGTATATCAATCACCCCAGTGGCGTTATTCACTGTCTGCTACAACTTGATCGACAAGCGGATGTAGATGAATTGATGTATCAAAATACTCGACCTTTGTTCTTTACCCTTTCACATTTTGTTATAAACAGATTTTAAAGCAGTCAACTGTGCTTTGTGCTAATTAAAATTTTCCTTACATATTTGATTCTTTACGTTCGCTGTCCAATTTTTCGTATTAATATGATTGAGATATGAAATTGAATAAAATTAACCGCCTAAAGTTTGTTTAACATTGCTGTGTAGAAAATTGAATACCCAATTTGTACAAGTGTGCCAAAATGATTTTTTTAATTAAGCCGAAATTAAATGAAATTGTTTATGAGAATATATGATATACTTTTTAAGAAAGATAATATAGGTTTTACTTTAATCCAAAAATATTTATTAGTGCAAAATTATTGAAACATTTTTGAGATCTGAAAATGGGCATTTTCATAAAATAAAAGTAGTTTTTCGCTAAAAGATTATTTATTCTTGTCCTAAATTTTTAAAAGACTGCATGATATTGCATAAATAACGTTGGACAATAAAATTTATTCTCATAAGAGCAGAAGAATTGTACCAAAATAGATTAGAGACTAACAAATTTTGATTAATATACACTGTGTATTTTACTATATTCTCTTTTTTATTGCACGGATTACCTATGGACCATTCTAGATGATCGAATTGCATATTTTATATTAAATTTGATTTACATTTTAGAACTCTGCTGAAAAAGATAAAATTATGCGTTATTATTTTAATTTCTAGAAGGTTTGTTTCGAGTGAGCATTATATTCTGATATCCGAAGAGTTATAAATGACGTACAACGCCAGATAGCGTTAATTCCTCAGGGAATACTGCATTAAAAGACAACCAAATTATAATTTTAAATCATAGAAATTGTATTTATAATTAATGACGCTTCCGTCGATGTTTTTTATTAATTGAAAACGCTTAGTAAAAAGCATAACAAGGTATTTCGAGAATCAAAAATTTTCATATAATGCAAATAGTTAAGCAGGGTAACTATAATATTTATTAAGAAATGAAAGCGTAAGGAGTATTTCAAATGGAAATCAAAAAACAATGGTGGTCTTTAGTAGAAGAAATAGCTATATTTAGAGAACATATATATAATCTTAGCAGACTCATTGGAAGCAGTTGTTGATATTATATTTAGGAAAAAATATAAAACCAATTGGTTAAGTAGTACGGTCATTGATATTTTGGAGCACATTGTAATATTAAGTTATTTCCGACTATTTAAACTATTCTTTGTAAATTTCTTTTAAATGTAACTTTGAAGAAAAAGAATGTCACTAATTTCATAATTAACAAAATTACTAAATATATACCACCAATATAATAAATAATTTTATTAAATAAGGGAAAAGTGTTTTTTTTTAATTTGACAGTTATCTAATTGAAGGTCTTTATAAATATGAATGCACCAACGCTTCATGTTAATCTTTAAAAAGACCAGATAAGGTACATAAACGGAAATAAGATTCATGTGCAGCTATACCTCCTCCGTGATTTATCTAACAAATGACAGAAACCTGTTTTCCAAAGAAATAATATTAGTTCGATTGCGAACCAACTAAAATGGTATATAAATATATTACCACAAGTAAATTCCGTTTTTTTCATAAGAAAGCGTCAAATATTAAATCAAAATTTTTCAAAAGTATCTCAAATATGTTTCATTTAAATCCAATATTAGAGGCGTAACATTTCGTTATATTAATGGAAGATAACGACACTTCTGACCCAAATGATGATGATGTTGACGATAACCAAGTATCCCTCCGGCTAAAGAGCCAAATATTATTGCTAAAACTGACAAAATTTTGCCAATCATCTTTAGATCATATTTCGCTCTTGTAAATCATTTTATAGCGTTAAATACGCTTATAAAAGGGTATAAAATATTTCATACCTGTTTATTAGCTGCAAATAAACAAAAAAATCCAACATTGTTGCAGATAAGTAATCAATTTTTCGCAGTCGGCTGGACGCTTCTAATAAAATTTTCATAATATGATCAGAATTTTTGTTAAACTATTTCTCTGAAATAAACGTAAATTTTAAATTCGTAGAGAAATTACACAGGCTAAAGTAAAAACTTGATAAATATTTCAATTATTTTATTCTGGATGTATTTTGTTATATTCTGCCTATATATTCAATCAATATTAAGGTTGTAAATGTAATTATGCATCTATGAAAAATTAACCGAATATAAGTCTGTGTATGAACATAAATATTGCTTCATTTTTATTTCAAAAGAGGCACAAATATGCAAATATTTAACTGTATGAAACACCAGCTTATATTTTTATTTAATAAGTACTCTAATTGTATAAATTTATCAATGTTTTAAGGGTCAAATAACATCAATTTAAACGAAAACTTTTTCTGGAGTATATATTTACAATAGCAACATCAGATTCAGGGCAATCATCAAATTACCATTACGATTCCTAATATATATATATATATATATATATATATATATATATATATATATATATATATATATATATATATATATATATATATATATATATATATATATATGTACATATTAAAGGGAATTTATTTTATCTCTAAATCAACACTGCCGTCTAAAACGGAAACACTCCATATAATTCATTTCGAAAAATATATTTTCAAAATTTCCCCTCGGCTATTTTAAAAACTTATAAATTCTGTTTCTAATTTTAAAAAATTTCCCTGCTTAACAATGTACGTTAGAGTTTACTGTAGCAGTAAGGCAATTCGCTGTTTTCCAATAATGCATAGGGGCTACTTTCCTCTTAAATCAATGCACTTTTGATACACAGATTTTAATTATTACAGAAAGTAAAAATAATATTTCAAAATCATTCGATTTTTCATCTTAATTTTAAAAATAAATACTTATGATTTAATTGAATTTAGAGAACTACCATAATCTGTTTACGCTGATATGTAAATTTTAGTATAAATGAAGTAGGTTCGATTGCCTGGAACACATGAACAATCGTGATAATATCTCCAACAAAGACATTACTCAAGTATACATTTCATTTAGAGCACAACCATTCGTTAGTTTTGGTAATGTTAAAGAATTTGGATCTACTTCTCAACATGTTACAGAAATAGCTTATTGCGCAATGTGATCGACGTCCATTTTCTGGAACCTGAATAATTCTTGATGTTAAACTTTTGATTCTGATTTATTAAATGTTAGGCCTTACCCTGCAATTAATCTCAATTTTATCAAAATTAGAATCTTTAATATAAGTTGTTAAATGATCACGAATTTATAATTTACACTGTCAAAAAACCACGTTGAGGTGATGTATTTAATAAATTTAACGTATTCGCTGTCATATTGCAGAATAATCACTGCATAATTGGAAAGAAATCCAGATTTTATTTCATTGCCAATTGATATACAATTTATAGAATAATTAATTTTGGCAGCATATGCATGGCAATTTGAAGGTCTACAATTTTTTTATTGCACGATTTTCTAGACTGAGTATTTTACACCGTTTTCCGTAAATTCCTGCTAAAGAGAAAAACAAATATTACGTAGTATTTTGCAAATGTTAGGCGATTTGTGAGCAGAAAGATTTATGCGAGAACTGGCAATTTCATTCTAATTACATGTCAAATGTAAACTTTAAAAACTGGGGTACGCACTTGCCTACTTTTCTTATGTTGGATGGAAAATTTAATAAAAACTTAGTTTAAAGACGATTTGCCAATTTCAATTCAATATGAAAGCTAATAAATATGAGTTTAAAATGGGAGCTTTAATATAATACTAACAATGCGTAGTTATTATAAAGAAACTAATATATCAGTTTTATTTATATATCAAATTAGCAAAACTGACGTCTATAATTGTTATCAAGACAAGCGCAATTTATAGATTTTAAATTGTGTAAATTTTAATTGAAAACCACTCATATGTCATGGTGACTATTTTAAGTGGACATTTGATATATAAGGTTAAAAATTCCGTGTCGGCACCATAAGAAAGGAAGGATAAATAAATATGTTAATACCTCATTTCAAATAGGCATATACTTTTGCAGACTGGCACACTAGTTGAGCTCCGATACATCGAAGCAAGCTTCACCTTTTTGACTCTGCCCAGCTGAAAATGTTCATCAATGTGTTTCATGTTCCAATTAACTATTGAACCAATCTACGAATGAAATGGCTTCGATATTATTTAAATATATATATTTTTAAATATAATGTAATTAATGGCGATTGAAATGTTTAGTGTCTAAACGCGCGCAATCAGTTATTTTTTTCATTTGATGTATAGTACAATTTTGAAACCATTAGGTAATTGATTTAAGTAATATATTTAATCTGTTAGATTTGATATGAACTAAGTTTAATGATAAACTTTTTGCGAATTTTAATTGTTAGTGAAAGCTATTTAATAGATTATAACATAAACGTATATGAGAAAGGCTACTTTTTTGCCATTGTATCGATGATTTATTAACTATGCAATATGAACTTTTTTGCCCCAATCTAGAAATAATTGGGATAAAAATTATTTTTCAATATTAAATATTGTCTATCAAAGTTTATTATATTTTCATTAACATTAATTTGTTGCACGAAACCTCCACGTAAATTTCTATTAAATGAGGTATTTAGTGATATTAAAATGTTAGGTAATAAGATTCCAATGCACGAATTTGTAGAATGTACTTGGAAATTTCTTTGACAAGATTTCATTTCATCCAATCCGACATAATCATAAAAATAAGCATTTATAATGTACAACATTGTGTATCAAATAACTCATAAAAATTCCCAATAAAACATAAATTTAGGCTACCATCTTTGAATATCATTTAGTACAAGGAAAAAAGTGTTAAAGGGACATACTCTATTTATAAAACCGTTATCTAAAAAATATTCTAATTTACGCTGATTAGGCGTACAACAGATAACTGAATACGTGGGAGCCCAATAGCAAACATCTTAAGTAAGACGACCAACACAAGCGCGCCTAAGCTTCAGGGGCTATGATATCGTTGCGATGGTCGAGTCCATGGCAAAATAAACTATCAGTTATGGTCCGTATCGTGTTGTGCCTTTTGACGCATAGCACGATACATTTTTCTTTAGCATGCCGATTAAATATTATCTGTCGCACTCGATCGATTAAGTAGATTGCAAAGGCCAACTCCTGGGGTGAGGTATGATGAAGCAATATCCATTCCACGCACCAATTTTTCTATCTAGGGTTGACGTAAATACAACGGAATGTCATCACATAAGAGCAAAAAAAATATTAAGCAGTCAGTTTATTGGTGGAAGCGGCAAATATAAAAATAAGATAATAAATATTTGTACTTTACAAATGGACGTATTTTACCCAAGGAAATGGAATCTGATAGATTAAAAAATATAGAGAGTATTTCCTGCAAAATTAAAAACGCCGACTGGGGCGTTAGGGATAATATTGATGGCAAACTTATGATGAATTCTAAGAGAATCCGTATGAAGAACCCATTCGATTATTATGGTGTCAACTGCAAGACTTATGAGCGCGGCTACGGAAATGATAATGACGTGCTAAAATTTAAATTTGAAATTTATCATTTTCATCAGTGGAACGACGGATGCTGTTGACAATTTTAATCATTTATATTATTATAAGCTTGTACAAAATAAGAAAAGTCTAGTTTAGCGTAATGTACAAACGTAAAATTAATTTAAATATAGATAAAATTATCAGGTGAATAATTGCCTCTTTTATGTTCCTCTAATAAATATAAAAATTAAATATCATATACAAATCTACTATATGGCATTAAATGTTGGATTATTTGCAAAATGAAAGAACTATGAAATATTGCATATGTTTATTTTAAAATGACTAATATAGTAATAGGATACATTTTGGGATAGTGTTTGTACAATTATTTGTGAAATACAAATTAAATTTTTCAAACTGGTGTTTGGCCATTGTCATAAAATTTTGTATCCAGAATCACATATTATCATTTAATTCAAATTTTAATTTGCAAATCAAATAAGATTACACAAAGGGATTGTGGTAAGCAATTTTCTTTAATGTATGGCTTGACTTATTTGATGATTACATGCTTTTAATTGGATGTATATTGAATCAAGAATTTGATTAGAATAGAATAGAATAGAATCGAATCGAATAGAATAAAATAGAATAGGAATGAATATCTCTATTTGGATTCAAATCATACATGTTACATCAAATATGTAATAATATTGTTACAATATATAAATGATATTACATCATATAAATATGTGCAGTTTGTCTCATATAGATAAGTAAATCTCACTTGTTTTACTGTACAATATATTAACATCAGAAAGTTCAGCTGAAAGGAGTAATAGATTCATCATTAATATTAAAAAAATTAAGGTAAAATTCAAGTGTAACATTAAGCCAAAAATGAGAACCGTGACTAGTAATTGATTGTACGTATTGTCGACTAACAGTCGATATAATGCATAACATTTCATATTTAATATTACAGAACTTGAAAATAAAAAGCTTAAAAAAGCTAAGGTGCTGATCACAATTATCATTCTCTGTTATTCAAAAATGAGAAAGTATTTTCATAATCAAAATTCCAAAATATCAGCTAGATTGTAGATTTTTTCTAGGTTGGTAAATAAAAATTTAAAAGACATCTTAGATGGAGATGTTTCTTTAAGCGTCTTTGGCAAGAGAATAACTTGCTCGCAACATTCCACACAAAAAGGGGATATATTGTCAAATGTCCAGATCTAGTTCCAACTTCATGACTCTTCTTTATTGGTTTCATATAGGCACCAGTCCATTGGTTCAAATGCAAACCTTTCATGCAATAGCACATCTTCCGAAACCATAAAGATTGCAGTGAAATAATACAGAAGTCAGGGCTAAATTGTTTCAAAACCTTTCAATATACATCTTTTATCTTATTGGACAAATTCTTTTTTTCACGGATTCCAAGAAGCGGCAGCATATCCTAGTATCTCTCTAATCCAAATCACATACATTTTTAATATTATATCATGGAATAAGATATTTCTATTTATCAGTGCCCATCTGTTCTTAGCACTGCCCAGTATCCCTTCCATATGTCAATCTGCAGAAGCTGTACATTGAAGAGTTATGCCTAAATCTTTAACTTCTGGCAGAAGTTTAATCTCAGTAGCATCATTAATCGCAGCATCATGAAATTATGTAAAATTTATTTTGATATATTACTTATGTTTAGAGCTCTCGTCTTTTTACTATATATTTTTATCCGAAGTGCTGTCAAATATCTACTTAAATCATACAAATCTAGTGTAATATTATTTTTGGATAGGTCGTATTTTTTTGGATTAATGGGAAAGATTATTTTTATATCAAGAGCGAATTTGCAAACTCGACCCTAAAGGATTTTATTTTCCAAATGTGCAATTACTACTTTAAGTAAAATTAGCCCCAAACTTGATCTCTGTGGAATTCCAATTGTTACACTTTTCGATTTTGAAATCAAATAACTTACTTGACTAATCATTCTACGATTGTATAAATACTATCAATGTTCAATAAATTAATCGCATTCAAAAGATATAGAGTTAAAAGCTTTTGAGATATCTATCAATACAATTAATGCATCTAACTTTTACTCATCTAGTGTAATTACATGTTTCCACATAGAAAGCATAATAGTAATTTTCAATCTCTCTTTCTTAAAGCCATTTTGACTTATATCAAGATCAACTGGCAACATGCATTCTACATGATCTATTCCTAATCGTTCTATTATCTTAAAAAACGAGGGATAATAAAGATTATTCTATAATCACTGGCGAAATTTGGCAACGGTTTAGCTACTATCTATTGAATATCGATTGGTAATTTCACATTCTTCAAAATTTTATTTATAAAATTGCAGAGCTCATTTATAACAGTTAAAGGTAATAGAAGTAGGTTATCAATCGAAATACCAAGGTGATCTTTTTGATTTTTTTGATATTATTTTTAACATTAATTTTATCAATGCATCACGCTCAAGAACAAGTCCTGGTTGCTGGTCACATGGAGGATCAGTAAGATCAATGATATTGCTTTAATTCTGTGAATGTCTTATCAAATTGACAAATATTTCATCCAATTTACGGGGAAATTCATACTCAGATTTTATCGAAGATGTAATATGAGCTATAATTTCCTCTTATATTTATGTAATCTGTGAGGAGCTTCTAACCTAAACTGAAGAAATAAATTCAACAGTGTTCATGATACAGAAACTTTCATAAACAATCATTATGCTTAACTCTCTAAAAGGATTCCAGTAGATTCTGAAACATTGCACGTGTTCATTTCCAAAATTAATTTTCCGTGTTTTGCTACAGAAGATATTCCATTGTAAAATAATTACTTTGCAATCCAATTATTTAAAATAGTTTACAACATCATAACTTTGTGAGTTCACAGCTTTAACTTCTAAATATACATGATCTAACCAATCAACTTATTAAAATCGCCTACCACAATATTATATCCATAGCAGTCCAAAATAGATTGAAAAGAATTGGTAAATATTTGATCATCATATAAATTAGCATACGGCGGTCTGTAAACCGCGGTTAAGATCACGTTATAAATTCTTATAGATAAAAAATAAATTACAGTATTACATTCGCTAGTGTGTAACACTTTCGCATTTAATATAAATTTATTATAAATAAGTACTACTCCACCTATTTTATTCAGGAATCTGTCTTTTCTAAATAGAGAATGAGGAATGCCAAATTCGTGGTTTTCAATGTCCTTGTTGAACCAAGGTTCAGATAATATTATAAGATCAAAATCGTTAATTATTACAAAATTACGCAGCAAAAATTTTTGTTCTTAACACTTCTACAGTTGGCAAAAAAGAAAGTATATGTCTAATACGATTTTTCTCCACCGTTTTCGATATTTACTGATTTAACCTTTTTGGTTTCCTTATAGCTCCTTTGTTGGGTATCGTAGCTATGATTCTCTTCTGTACGCTGTCCACAATATTCATTAGTGATGCACCATTTGTTGTGATTTTAGAGTCAATTGACACACACTTTATTATAGCATATTCAAGATTCCATGATCTCTGATCTTGATTTTTCTTCAACTGTTTTGCTGTTGACAATTTTCTTTGGTGAAATGTCTTGTTTTTGGAAATAAAAATATTGTGGAAATAAGGATACTCTCCTTTCTTCTTATTAATATCTTCAACTTGCATGTCGTCGGCCTCTTTCACAGTTTCACCACATACGGCCTTGGTCGTTCAGATTGTTTGTCCCTCCTGTAGCATTTCTTATATCGGCCTTTTTTTGTCTTATTAAATCATTTCATTTCTCTAAACCTTTCGGGTCGGCGTTTTCATTAAGATTATATAATATAATCTGATCAAGTTTGTCAATTCTTGCCGAAACTACATTGGATATGATATTCAGTATTTCTTATCCTGAATTATTGTTTTTGTTGATGTATTGTCTTCTATTGTTATTTCCGCAAACTCAATCAATAGCTGAACATCAACCCGTAATTTATCAACCTTCAAATGTAACGCCTTGGTAAATTCTTCAATTTTCGCTTTTCTACAAAATCCAATTTTGATGCATGTGAACTAACGTCAGATTCTAGTTTAGACTTCTTATAGACAATTGTATAGTTTTCCTCCTTCACCACATTCATGGACTTCTGAAGAGTCCGCAAGAATCTTCTCAAATTCAGTATGCAACAAAGTTGGAGTCATTTCAAACCGCGCGCGTCATCCAGAGGTTAATTCAATTTTGTCAAATTGTACGTGTATACTCAACCTAAAATAATAATGACTAATTGTTATTCATTCTATATAGTTTTTCATAAAATAACAAGAAAATTACGTTAGTGAACAACATACCACAGAATATTCAAGTTAGGCCAGGAATAAGCGTATAAAAAATAACGAATTCATGGGCATTTTCTAATTGGAATGTGTTGACGTATAATTTAATCTGTTTAATATTTTATCAAATATTATATAGTCTACAATAATAGGCCGATATTACGTATTTTACACTTCACTGCTCTGTAAAAATATTTGTATTAATTTCGCTTATGCTAGTTTAAAAATGAAAATCAGTTGCAACAGCAATCAACTTTTGTTAGGAGCCTGGTTATTTGTGATTCGCTCTGTATATTTTTCAAATGAACTTTCAATTCACATTTTTTGCATAATTTACTCTAAGGATGTTTATCATAAACGTATTAAAAGTAAAGATGGCCACTTTGTTTAGTATGCGATCAATGTATATATGATATAATTGCCATTTCTACACTATACAATTCTTAGTTCATACTGACATATGTAAGTTATAAAAGGATCAGTGTTTTTCTCAAGTACGCAACCTTGATTATAATAACATATATGATATAATTAGAGCATTATGTCTACAAAAAAATTAAATTATTATTCATATAGTGGGCTATCGAAATCGTTTCTCTCTGTACGTATCCGTAAAGATTAACATTCTCGAAATAAAAATATAACGAAACACATTTGTTATTATTTTGGACTATCAGAGAGGATGTCATTATGGAAGCATGTATAATATATTCATAACGAATTACGCCAATTTTTTTCAATTACACTTTCTACCAATGTCGCATTTTGTTTACAGTAAATTCCCTCAATAAAACCCAAACAAATAAGTTTAAAATTTAACACTAATTCTAGTTTTGTTATTAATTACATAGATTTATTTCACACGAAGCATTGGAATTCAAAGATAAATGACATTTTTTCACATTCAAACATAAATCTATCTAACATTTTTTGGTTGAGCCATTAATGTACTTGAATCTTACGATAGAAAATTATATTTCATTTAATTTAATAAATTTAATTTCAGCGAAATATGAAACAATTTATAAAAAATATCTATAAAATTAGCATTACAGATTATGTTCGCAAAGAGAATTTTACGAGATGAAGTTCTCATCCATGTAATATTCCCTTCATTAGCCACCATTTCTCATTTGTTTTTGTATATACTAAATAACGCAGAATGGCTTACGAAACTCAACATATTTATTTCTTATAATGTGTTACAATTATGAAAAGTGTCATAATTATACTTCCGTTGTTACAGTGCACGCATAAATAACTTGACTTACGAGAATGAATTTTTACAGAAGTTAGTTGAATCGGTTAGAATACTAATGCAATTCAAAATCATATTTTCTATATAAAATTAAATTCTATGTACCCTTCCTGTGTGCAAAAACAATTTATATATAAAGATATGTTCATGAGTAGATATTTGAGAAGACCACGAGAAGGAAAATTTTCTTATATCTGATAAAATTTCTTTTTGTTTTTGCACATAGGAAGGGTACACAAGTTTCATTTGTTTGCATTTAAAAGACAAATATAAATATATTTCCTGTGCAATTCATACCATATGTTGTTGTATCTAGTTAACTTACTTAATCTAATTTAATTCAAGTTTGCAATATTAAAATGTAATTCAGTCCTACTTTATTAAACAATTTGCATCACCTATCTTAACAAACTTCAAACAAACTAAATGGCATATTTTAGTCTTCCACGAAAAATTCACAGCATGACACTAAACTCACTAGCGAGTTTAAAACTACAAAGACAAACTAGGTTTGCTGTTCTAACACCTTGTATTTTTGGATTACTTGCATTGCATAGAAAACGTCTGATTAGCAATTTCGCTTCAATGATGAACAAAAAGCATTTGTAACTTTTGTCACTTGAGGCAAATATTATATATAAAAATACATTGCATGCGCACATGATGTTATAATTTATTAAATTTACATTTCTCAGCTTAATATTAAAAACAACAACATTGTTCATAAAAGTTCACAGAACGTGTTATTAAAACGCACTGGCAAATTTGAAAAATATTTTTTAATCACCAAAGTACGAATGAAATCTGACCAGCAAACTGTAATGAATAATTTTATCTGCGACACAAAACCCAAAAAACCCTAATAATGGTACATTGGTTTGAATATGACGGATTCAAAAATTTCGTTATCATTTATTTTAGTAAAACATTTTATCAATCTATGATAGCCCGTTGTAACAATAATATCATCCATCCGACAAAATGACGACCGAGCAAGCCGGAAAACTGGCTTGCCTGTAGGAATCGTCAACTTATATTCAAATATGTAGCATTGGACGTGAAAATTCGCCGGCCATTTTTCTACGCAGTCACGAAATTAAATTGTTAAAAACGCAATATTGTAATATCTCATCCGTTACGCAAAATGAAAAAATACCTCAAATAACATGTACTCTACGTTTTCATCTTCTTCGTTAATCAACAAAAAATGATGGCGAATTATTTTTTTAAAATATTTGCGACATTAGTACCAATCAATCTTACTGCATTTGTCCAGTCACATGATATGTCGTATCGTTAATCACACTCACAGACGCTATTGTATTTTTCATGATATTAATCAGATTACGACGTCCAATGTGACAGCCTGGATCAAACAAGATTGCTAAATGAAATTACGAGATGCAGATCTCCTCCCATATATTTTAACGTATAAATTAGTATACTAAAAATATTTGTCGAAATATTTCTAAGCGGTCAGGATAATAAATGTTTTGCGGCGTTTGTGATAAATGTGTGATTAATTTAACTTAAAATTAGTAGATAGTCTGGGTTGTGGTAGAATAATTTTCGCACACGTTTCTTACATTTATGTAAACATAACACGTTTTTTCTTTAGTCAATCCGAAAAAAATCATCGTAGCGTATTTTACACTACCTAAGGCATGTGGCGTTTACACTATCATCATCAATTCTAATTTAATCACGAGTGCACCACGGCTGGCTGACGAACATGTATCAATCGGCATAGCATGTATAAGAAAAGGGAAATAGGTAATGCTTCAGCAACTTCAATTAAACTTAACTAATTTGAGCTGTAATGGTATTTCTCAATGTAGCACATCTTTGAAGATTTCAGCATATACTTACAAATGATCAATAATTTATTTTGCTGTTAGGTATGATAGGGTTAGAATAATATTTGCGAGTTAAATACAAAGGCGAAACGTATTGTATTTACCCTGTCGTCGTACAATTCAATACCCCGACATTCATAGACCTTCACATGATTTGGAACTTATATTAACATTATAGAGCACGAGTGCAACCTTTTTGGCGTTTACCAAATCAAAATGCATGTTTTAGTGTTTCCCGATAAGACATATGCATCTGACGTCTAGCAATATAATACATTATAGTGGACTGTAAATTTCGTATGGACAAATTCTATATAACCATGTAAATTTCGAATGTTCAGATTTTGCTACATAACAAAGTTTTAAATCAAAATTGGGAAATTTATAAAAACATCAATCGTCTAGACATCAACGAGTTCCAAAATATAAAAAATCCTTTCGTTCGCATTTAATGCAATCAATAAATATCATTATTATACAACGGTAAACATAATAACGAGGATAAATCCGAAATGCATATATAGGTAAGGCAAAATCAGACATGCCGCAATTACATTTTGTAATATCAAATATATAGTAATGGACAAAGAAGTTGGCTGCGTAAATTCCATGCTACTTCAAACATAAACAAAATAATAATAATTGTGTGATTATTGCATATACGCGAGATAATGAAATTAAAAATGTTTGTACAATTAACATGCAAAACAATATTATTTTATTTCAACAATCATAGATAAAAACATATTTAAACGAATTCAAACGCCCAGACGCTTTGCAAATGCTAGATTCATCATCGGATATTGTTAACTAACATGATGATATAATGCATAATATTTTAATTATGATAAAACATAACTTGGAAATGAAAATCTCAAGAAAATCTGTTTCCTATAACAATTATCCTTGTCTTTTAATTAACCATGAGAAAGTAGTATAATAATGAAAATAAAAAATATCAGCAGGATAGTAGACTTTTTGAAGTTCAGTAGATAAAAATTTAAAAGACATCTTAGACGGAGGCATTTCTCTCAGCCCCTTTGGCAAATGGTTATAAATTTTGTAGATTTTCGAGAAAGAGAATAACTTGCTCGCAACATTCCCCACCAAAGAAGGGGAAACTGCCAAATTCCCAGTTCTAGTTCCAACTTCATGATTCTTTCTTTTCGGAGTCATATAGGCACGAGTCCACTGGTTCAGGGGGAAAACTTTTATGCGATAGCACATCCTCCGAAACCACAAAGATTGCAATGACACAAACTGTAATCTAGAGGTGTCTATAGTGCAGGAGATAGGACTAATTTATTTCACAACTTTTCTCTTTACAGCTTCTATCTTATTGGACAACCCCTTTTTAATGGATTCCAAGTAGCGACAGCATATTCTAGTATTGGTCTAATCCATATTATATACATTTTAAGTTTTATGTCATTCGATAAGATATTTCGATTTATTAGTGGCCATCTTTTCTTGGCACTGCCTACTATACTTTCAATATGTCTCTCAGCAAAAGCTGTACATTCAATAGTTATACCTAAATCCTTAATTTCTTGCATAAGTTTAATTTCAAACACATCATTAATCACTGCATCATGAAAATAAACATAATGAAAGTTTGTTCTGTTACCTATTTTTAAAGCTCTCGTCTTTTTATTGATAATTCTCAGCCCTAGTGTAATCAAATATCTACTCAAATCATACAAATCTAATGTCACATTATTTTTGGAAAATTCGACTTTTTTGGATCAATTGGGAAGATTATTTTCAAATCATCAGCGAATTTCGAAACTCGACGTTAAGGATCTTAGTTTCCAAATGTGCAAATACGATTTTAAATAAAATTGGCCCCAAACTTGATCCCTGTGGAACTCCACTGGTTACTCGTTTCGATTTTGATATCAAATCGTTTACTTGAATACTCATTCTTCGATTATATAAATAGTATTTAAGTAATCTAAAAATATTCGGATCAATATTCAACAGACTAATCTCATTCAAAGTAACATCAAAAGATATAGAGTCACAGGCTTTCTAAATATCAATAAAAAAATTAATGCATCTAATTTATTCTCATCTAATGAAATTACATGTTTCCACATAGAAAGCATATTAGTAGTTGTCGATCTATCTTTCGTAAAGCCATGTTGACATAAATCAAAATCAGCCGGAAACATACATTCTAAATGATCCAGTATCAATCGATCTATTATCTTCAAAAACAAAGGGATAATAGGGATTAATCTACAATCACTGGCGCACATTGGCTTACTTACCTTTGGCAACGCCTTAGCTACTATCGTTAGTATATTGATTGGTAATTTCCATTTATTCAAAATTCTATTTATAAAGTTGCAGAGCACATTCCTAAAAGTTAAGGGTAATTGAAGCAGTTTATTAATCGAAATACCAAAGTGATTTTTTGTTTTTTTTATTTGATTTTTAACATCAATTTAATCAATTCATCACTGTTAATTACAAGTCCTGATTCCTGGTCTCCCAAAGAATCAGTTAATTCCATAAAATTTCTTTCATTCTGTGGATTACATATCAAATTGCCAAATACTTCATCTAATTCACAAAGAAATTCATACTCAGTTTTATCCACAGGTAATATAAGCTTTAACTTTTCCATATATTTAGTGTAATCTGTGAGGAGTTTGTATCCTAGTCTAGGATTACTCTTAATTTTGGCCAAAATAATTCGTTCTAATCTTTGCCGAATTATCAGCAGTGATGAATTAATTTCGTTATCAATGAGATCTAACCTCATTTGTTTAATACTTTTGAGAAGACTACACTTTATTATATTATCTTATTTAATTCTTAGTTTACACAATTTCCTATTAATTCGTTTCGGTATAATGTCCGTGAACGTAGATGCCTAAAATAAAATAGATAAAAACGATGAAACTGAAGAAACAAATTCGTCAGTGTTCAAGTAATAAGAAATATCATAATCAATCAGTATACTTAATTCTCTAAAAAAGATTCCAGTTGATTCTGGAACAGTGCACGTGTGCATTTTCAAAATTTAAATTTTGTGTTTTGCTAATCAAGATGTTTCATTGTAAAATAATTTGGTTGTGATCCAATTCTTTGATATAATTAACAGCATCATAACTGTGTGATTTCACCATTTCAATTTCTAAATATACATGATCTAAGCATTGCAAACCTCTAAAGGATGCATTTATAATCTGCTTGAGATCATGATTAGAAAAAAATTGAATATTTCACAGTCATGTAACATTAAAGTCACCTACCACTACATTATAGCCATGACAGTGAAAAAATAGCTTGAAAAGAATTGGTAAATGTTTGATCATCATATAAAGTAGCATACGGCGGTCTGTAAACTGCGGTTAAAATAAGGTTATCGGTTTGTACAGATAAAAAATCAATGATAGCATTATCTTCACTAGTATGCAAAATTTTCGCCTTTAATACAGATTTACTATAAATGAGTACTCCTCCACCTCTTTTATCCAGCGATCTGTCTTTTCTGAATAAAGAATAGTGAGGAATTTCAAATTCATGGTTTTCAATATCTTTATTAAGCCAGTTTTCAGATAATATTATAAAGTCAAAACCATTAATTATTATAAAATTACACAGCAAAATGTTTTTGTTCCTAACACTTCGAAAGTTAGCAGAAAATAAAGTAAATGTAGAAGACGATTATCTAAACAAATATCGATTTTTACTGATTCAACTTTTTTGGCTTCTTTATTATTCGTTTCCCGGGTTTTGAGGCCATACTTCTTCTCCCCCCGCTGTCCACAACATTTAGTAATGATACATCGTTTTTTGATGTTGCAGTCGCAGAGGTTGCTTGATCAGAGATTGATGGCTTCCGTTCCTGGTTGTTCTTTAACTTTTTTGCTTTTGCTAAATTCCGTTGGAGAAACGTTTTGTCCCGACCAATAAATATGGTGTGAAAACTCAAATTCTCATCTTTCTTTTTATTGATAGACTCACTCTGCCTATTTGTTGGCCTTTTTGATAATTTTACAACTACTGGCCTTGGACGATCTGACCGTTTCCCCACCCTTAAGCATTTAGCATTGAATTTCTCCACGTCTTTTACATCAGCATTTTCATCAAGATTAAATAAAACTAATTGATCTTGTTTGCTGTTTCGCACTGAAACTTCGTTCGATAATATATTCAATATTTCTTCACCAGATGATTATTTTTAACTGGCGTGTCGCCTTCCACTGTTATATCAGCCAATTCAATCCATGACAGAACATCAGTCTGTAACTTGTCTAACTTCATATTTAATGCCTCGTTCAGTTCAACAATACGCGCGCTTAAGGTTTCACTGTTTTTCATCGCTTGTTCCAATTTCGTCACATTCGCAACAGCATCCTTCTTCAATTTGGACATTTCATTTGTTAAATAGTTGTTTTCTTCCTTCAACACCTTTATTGAGTTCT